>PVKE010034747.1:5305-17339 GCA_004027555.1 Craseonycteris thonglongyai
TTTTGCTTTGCAGCATCATTTATGGCATGAACTAGGAACGCAATGTGTTCACACAAACACACGACAATTGTACATCAGCATCTTTACAATATTAAAGGAGTCATATACAAGTCTACAGGCATCGTATTTGGGGCGGTGCTGGCCTGGCACCCCACTGAGCAGTCGTCTGCAGTTTCTCCAGGGGTGGGGGTGGGGGTGGGGTAGAGCCACTCAGGCAAGCCTGGCAAGGCTGGGTGTCCATCTCTGGGCCTGTCTTCTTCTGGGAGGCAGCAGGTCTATGAAGACCCCTTGGGACCAGTCCTTGTTGGAATCTGGGGCCAAGAGCCTGTGTCCAAGTCTGACTGGTACGCTAGTATAACGAGTTTAATTAAAATTCAGTGTGCAATTAAAATTCAGATGGCTTCTTGTATCTAGCAAGGAACCCCTACTAGATCATGACATAGCTTTTATTTTTACAGTTCATGACTTGGCGCGTTTCAGTGGTTAATTATTTTCTTGGCTTCCTCTGGAAATGTGTAATTTAAGCACTAATGTTCAAAACGTTAAATTCAGACCAGGGCAATCCATCAATGAGAACAACAGAACATAAGTCCAATGAAGGCAAGGACTCACTCATGTCTTCCAATGTCTAGGGCAGTGAATACGGAATAGGTGCACAACACATATTTGTCTAATAAATGAAAAAATGGCAACAGGGATTGAAATGTATTGTCTGAGTGTACAGTTTTATATTGCATGAGTGTGTATTTGGGTCAGGAGTCCATACTTTTCACTAAATTCTCAAAAGGGTCTGTGAAATGTGTTATAGACCCTTTTGATTCAGGGACTGAGCAGCAGCAAGTGGGGCTAAATGACAGGTACAAACTTTCCAACTCTAACGCCTGTCTTTTATAACATCAGTATGTTTACATCTCACAGTGCATCTGCCCCGAAAGCCTGCCTTCTAACCGAGATTGAAGTTTCTCTTCTTAGGAAGGAATTACAAATTGTATGAAGCCAGTGGGAATCCTGATGGCATTCTAGAAACTGATCACAGAGGGGATCCCTCTCAGCTACTTAGGAAGTCCCGCCCTCCTGTTTTGTTTGTTTGTTTGTTTGTTTGATTGATTGATTGATTTCCTAGCAAGCTCTGGCCACGAAAACCAGCTCAGCAGCAACCCATGTGTTATGAATTTCCGGAAGTGGGAGTAGATTTCATGTGTGGCAACCACACTTTCTAGACTACCGTTTTGTGGAACCAGTGACATTATTAGGTATACTTTCTAAACAACTGACTAATGCCTAGAGTCTATATTCTTCTGACTTGTGCTTATATAGTCTCATACTAATAGAAAAATAAAGTCAAATGTAGTTATAAATTCAAATTCCTCATATTTAAAAGAAGGATGATGTGTAGTGATCATAAATTCTAAACCTAAAATTTCAGGACATAAAATCTAAAAACAATCATTTTTATTTGCAAATGTATTATGCTAAAAGCTCTAAAAATTCTAAAAATGAAACCACATTAAATTATACCTTTAGCATTTGTTGTGTGGGATATTGTTGACAGATAAAAAGAAGACATTATAGATTGATTTTCATGTACTGGTATATATAATTGCATACACACACACACACACACACACACACACACACACAGCTTTAAGTTATCTTTATGTGCCTCATTCTGATTTCAATCTTATATGAAGGCTAAGAAAAGAGGAAAGAGTGAAAGTGAAGACTTCAAGATTTCTCTGAGGTTTGGATGGAAAACAAGCCAGAAGAATGAGCAGGACAGGAGAGAGGTCTGGGACGTTGCGGGGTGGTTTTGCCAGATGAGCAAAAATTTCTCCAAATCTTCTGTCTCTAAGTTCAGTTCCTCCTCCATGACTTGCCCTGGTCTCTATCCCTCCCCTGGTTCATTCCTGTTCCTCCTGCCCCACTTTGTTCTTAAGAAAATCCTCCCAGCCTAGCGTAAATGTCTCTATTCCCAGTGCAAACTTGGTACACGCTGTTCAACTAAACAAATTTGATACCACTTTAATCCTATTATGCAGTCCTAGGCTAAAGTTATTACAAAGCTTGTGTTATTCCCAGTGTGAGAAGAGTGTTGTCCTTGAACTTGGAGCTGCATAAAAGAAACTCAGGTGAAACCATTATGTCTCTACATGTGCCTCGTTATCTCAGCCAAGGAAACGAATGTTTTCTGATTATTCTCTACTGTTCTCCAGCATGAAGTCTGAGTTTCATATTTATGGGCACTTCTACAGTAGACCTTTAAGCCGGCTGACAGATTGCAACAGTGATGTTTAACAATGAGGAATTAATCACTCTCCCTCCCTACTTTCTTAACTCTATTATTTATTATCATCTCCTAAAATAAAGAACTAAAAGTAGATTAATATGTTGGCCTATGAACTATAGTGGGAAAAGTATAGCTTATTCAGTATTATTGGAAAATAGATCAAAACACAAAAAATAAAAAAATAGCTTTTCTAAAATAGGATTGTTAGGTGCTTCTGATTCTATATTTTGTATATATGAATCCTGATTGATATAGACCAATGTTTATTAATAGAGATTTTTCTACGGCAAAAGATTTTGTTGTTTTTTAAGAAAGCACAAATATAGACTGGTTAAATCTCACTTTTCTTTTTATATCCAGATCTTTCCAACTTCATATGTATACATATATACCTAATATATATGTATTATTCTTAATTGCATGTGTAAACATCTAGTGTATATATAAATTTTACACATGACTATAGGACATTTGTTATTTTGGAACATTTAAAGAAATATGAGTGCTTCAAACAATTTAAAACTATATTGAAAACTACCAAAATGTCATTAAATATTTCAACTAAAGGAGTTGGTTTTTGAAAGCAGCAAAATGCCAAGGATCTTTCAATTATACATTGTTTTGTTTTGAGTGAATACTCATGAATTTCAGTCCTTCCCTTTGGTCAGAATAGTCTGTTGATTAAAGTATTTGTATGGAAGATAAAATACTCTAACTGCATTTTTATACCTATTATAATGAGCAATTAGAGTAAATTATAATAATGAGTTAAAACGTTTGAAAAAGCATAGGCCTCCGTGTATTTTGCCAGAGGGAAACAGCTAAGGAAAGTATCGGATTTGAAAATTCATCCAAAATAGTCTAAATATAAAAAAGGAGGAATGTGTGTAACTTGCATGACATGACAAAAAAATTTAAATTAATCGGAACTATTACAGATTTTAACTATACAGTTACAGTAAAAAATTCAACCAGTTGTGCGTTTTGTCTTCACAATGCCAGAAATGATCTATATGAAGGCATTTTGGAAAATGTATATGTGCGTCTAAACAGAACTTACTTTGATTGTAACAATTTTTGGAGCTTGAAACAGGTCACCAAATAAAAACTGTGGAATGTCCTTCTCTCTATGCTTGTCAGAGCTGAATAAAGAGCTGTCTGCACCCCCTTCCTGAACAGAGGTTATTATTCCGCACAACATGAGAGGTTCCTTTTTGTTTTGCCATTGTATAACATTTTCTAAGGTGACGAGATGAATATTGTCATTCTGCAAGCTCTCTGGACTTTTGACTTTTATTTCCATTTTCTTTAGCAAGGCAGAAACTAATCCAGGTAACAAATGATGACTTCAGGACTTTAGTACTTCAAGATTTTCTCTTATTTCTTTGCTGTGCATTGTCATTTATGTGGCAATGCCACAAAGCTTTGAGCTTCCTTCCTAGAACTAATTGAATTCCTAGAACAAATGAATCTTGCATGCTGCCATTGATACTCCGTTGATTATCACCCATCTCTCAAATCATGCTTCATTAGAGCATAACATCACAATGGATACATGACCTTTGTAAATTCAGTATGACTATGATAGACAACCATGTAACCCAAATGTTCATGGGTCCCCTGATCATGATGTGGTGAAGTCTAGACATTGTGCCCTCCACAGGGACATGAACTGTAGATGTGGCCTCACTAGGTTAACCAACACAAGGCAATTTTCACACATTAACCATCGTTTCAATTTGGGTGAGAAAAATTTAGAGAATAATGACCTATGTGGCTGTGTGTGTTTGGTCTATTCCCTTAGACCACGATGACTATACAGTTTATTGTCCAAATTAAGACCCTTTTTTTTTTTAGAGTAAAACAGAGGATGGGATATCATTAGTATTATAATAACCCTGGGACCACACAGGTATAGATAGGGACTATCCCAGGAACACTGGAGAATATGGCTGCCCTACTGTGAACCCGAGCCCTGGTGCAGTACCAGACAAGGAAGGCATGGTGTTAGAGATGTTCACCGTTCCTAGTTATTTACTAAAGGAAAAAAAAAAAGCTAAGTAGAAAGACATAGAACAAGTGTCTCCATCATTGATTGCTCTTAAGCTCTTAACTTCACTAATGCATTCCTTTTCTACAATTAAGAAATTCACTTTTATTTATTTATTTTGACAGAGAGAGAGATACAGAGACAGTGAGAAGGGGAAGGGCCTAGAGCAGTCTCCAAAGTTGCTCATCATCGGTTTTTCCATATAGTTTCATTCCACAGGTGGGCACAGGGCTGCGCAGGGCAGGAACTGGGCCAGGAGCCTCCCACAGAGGCCCCGGCAAGAACTGAACTGGGGGCCACACCCCAGTTCAGCATGTGGGTCCACAAGGACCGGGGCCAGGATTTGATCCTTGGTCCCTGGAGCTGCAAAGTGAGTGCTTAACCCCACTGAGCCATCCCAGCTTCCCCCTTTTATTTTAAGGGCTTTGATTTGGGGTGGGGGATTTAATTTTTATATTTTGCATGACAAACCACCCCAAACAGAGTAGCAAAAACAATGCCAATTGTTTCCTATCTCAGTTTTGGGACATGGGTGCGCATAGTGAAGTTCATACTCCACATAGTGCCTTGGAGTTGCCACCAGGCAGTGTCATCTCAAAGATTTCCCTTCCCACATGACTGACATGACTGGTTATCATTGCTGACTGCCATCCAGGACCTCACCTGGGCTGGTGGTTCTTCAGTCGGAACCACCTATGCAAGGCCTCTGTTTAAGGCCTAGGCTTCTCATAGCATGAAGTCTGGGTTCTAAAAGGTAGAACGCCAAGAAAAAGAGCCAGGAGGAATATGCTCCTCCTTTTATGGCCTAGTCTTGGAAGTCATAACGCATCACATCTATACTAAATGATGACAGACACAAGGATCCACCCAGTCTCCAGGAAAAGGGACAGACACCACCTCCTCACAGAGACTGACAAGGTCACATTGTAAGAAGAACATGTGAGATGAGAGGGATTGTCATGGCCATCAATAGAAAACACACTATGCTCAAAGAACATGCAAGAGATGCTACAAAATAATAATAATAATAATAACTAAAAAAGGCGAATATTTCTGACATAAGACTGAGTTGCATATTTTTCTTCAATCAAATTTATACCTTGTAACTTCCTCCTTCTTTCTAAATTAGTTATTTGAGAAGGAATTATTAAATGATTTTTTAAATGTAAGCATTATAGTTCACAAAAAAAGGGAGGGGGGGAGGGGCACACAATACTATCAGCCCAAACTGTTATTCAAAATACATGGCTTTTGTTAGCTCTACACCCAGGGTCCCAGGCTGAATTCCGGTACTCATTTTCTCTCCTCTGAATTCCTGTCATTGTTTCTTAATTGTTATCCTTCCTTCAGTCTTCTCTCTCTGTAGTTTAATTGTGATGCTCACTGAATTTGCCTATATATCTCAAAACATAGAAAAATCAAGTCAGGAAATATTTTATAATAAATACCTTGATAATGAAAGTTAAAATGTTTAGACTCTTATATAGCCAAAGAAAAGGATAACAAATAGAGAATACATTACATTGCTTTTAGAGACATTAAAACCAAATAGCTGTTCAACTTGACTCAACATGCATTTTCTATAACCTGTAGGAACTTTTATCTTCACACCTAAGGAATTACCAACATGAGATCCATTCCAGTTTTGTCATGCATCCAAACCATCAAATTTAATGATGCATGCAGAAACAGGAGCTGAAAGCGATACCTAAAGAGACTACATAAATGGGAATATTCAGATGCACTTGGAAAAGAGAGAGATTCCTGAAGGTGGTACATTTCACCTTGCTCAGGAAAGATCACGGAAATAACACAATCACATATCAGCATCAGAACTCATTTTGAATTGCTTCAGGGTAAACTTTGATTCTCACAACTAATTACGGGTCCTGAAAGAACCTGTATAACTATTAATTTAGGAGTACAAAGTAGCATCTTTAAATTTATTAGAAATGATCCATTTCTTAGTAATTGGTGTTATTTGAAATGGTACATGAAATAATCAGCACTAGGTTAGGATGAATAATTGACCCCAAACTGTGATCCTCCAAAAGCATTTCTACAAACATTAAATGTTAAGTTCAAAACTCAGAGTGACAGGTGGTTGGTTGGGAGGAAGGCACAGTTGATGAGCGTGGTGATCATGGTGACAATACTCTGGAGGAAATAGCTTGGGACTTTACATTTGAAGCAGCTGACCTAATAATGCCTGAGGCCAGAGAAAGCTCTGGAGCAGAGAGAAAAGGCTGAAATTTATGAACCTAACACTCAAGAGGCTATGTGAGAAAACAGCCTGGAAATATTCTGTCTGTAAACCTACAGTAATTTTGCCCCATCCTTGAAGATAGAGGAAAATAGTTTGAAAATTTTTCTTAAAGTCAATTGTTCTGCTTCCTAAATTCTGTCTAAATTGATTCAGATTGTTAACTCATGTTATGAATTTTCCAATGAATCATTCTCATTCACTACCAGCCTTGGAGAGAAACTATGTGGAAATTAAATCATAGTGCATTTTCCCCTAATTATTTCAAAAGAACGGGAGAATTATTATCTAAATGTAAACCTCTGGTTGAAAATCTTTCCAATCTACCAGAATTAATTTAAATAAATATCTATAAAACTGGTTTGGTCTTCCCATTACTGTCTTTAATATAGAAATGATTGCAATTCTGTTTTGGAAATGAATCGTTAATATTTTAGCTATAGGCAGCAATACTGCTGAAAAAAGAAGTGTGGGTTAGAATTCTGAATCTACAACTCACTGGATGTGTGACTTTGGGCAAATTACTTAGCCTTTCTGAGTTTCAATTTTCTCACCTATAAAATCAGGATAGTATAGTGTATAACAACACTCAAAATTATAATGAGTAATACTAGATAGTAGTATGGTACCCCACTATGGACTACATAAGAATCAAAAGCAACCATATCCTACCCATAAAATCTGCAGTGAGCGACACTCAGAAGCCACTGAAATTTGTTATTGTTGTACTGATGTTGTTTTTATCTTATAAATGCTAAAACCCAAAGCTCTGTTCACCATTGCCTTATCAGTGAATATATCCACATTCAGAGGCTTTTGATACCAAACATACAACTCCTGAGCAGCGATATCTCAAAATGTTGTTGGAAAATGACTAGTTCTTTGTTCTAAAGATAATCACTCCTTTGAGGGGAGGAAGAAAAATTTAAATGTGAAAAGAAGGGGCTTCCTCTGCAGAAGGCCATTTAATACCTGACAACTATGATTCCTAGGCCTTCCATCAAGAAAAAAATGTACATGTGTTCTTTGCTCAAATAATACTCAGAGGGGTGTAGGAGCACGAACAAGCTGCCTGGTTCTAGTTTCCTGGGAGTAGCTTAGGGTGGTTCTCAGACTCTTGAAGCTCAGCTCTTGCTGGTACAATGACCCATGAGAACTTCTCATTCAACATAATAGCTGGGAGTTATGAATCAATTCAGAGGAATCTGAGGAAATGGCCATCAATAATTCAGTGTATCTATTTTTCCAAGTACTTTTGGACTAAATTTCTGGTATATATTTAGGCTGTGGCAAAGAACAGTCAGATCGCATTTGTTTGGACAAAGGCAGTTTCCGGGTCTGAATAGGGTATAAAATGTTCCTCATTCTTCCTCCAGAAAAGTCCTTTTGGAGATTCGTAAAGGTAAGGGAGACCTAAGATGAATGTGTGGGAAAAGGGAAATGGGAACAGGGAAAATGATCACTAGACAGTATTTTGAAGGGTTGAAAATTGTGATAGTAATGGCATGAATCTCTGTTGGAGTTTTACCTCTTCAAAGGTCATCTCTCCATTTCCTACCTTTCACTGAACCTGATCCTTTGAAGGTCTTGCTTTTCCTACAACCTTCTCCACGGGAAGGTCTCTACTCTCTTATGTCCCAGGCCCTGCAGGGTCCCAATGCATAATAAGCACTGCTAGCTGCCCCACCACAACTGCTTTTATTTCATTTTCACCTTTATTGACACTGTCCCCACTCCTTGGAAGCTCATGACTTTGGATGATACCGAAGACTAGTTGTATTTGTGCTAGTCACCTTGGGCCATGAGTGATGGCTCACATTCCCTTGGCTCCACACTGTGGCTTCCAGACCTCTGAGGACTGTCTTCATTCAGCAAGAGCTCCATCTTTGAACCTCATGCCTCCGCTGACACCAGCTTAGCTCCATTGCTCACTTTTCTGGGCCACGTTCCTCTATGACTGAGGATTTGAGCACCCGGCTCACTGTTTTCTCTCTAGCTGATGACTTCTTCTGTCATCCAGTAAGCCAGGATAGTGTGTGGCTCAAGGTCTTCACTCTCACACTGTAATGATAGCTCTTTCATTCACTCTACTCACTATAGCAATAGTACTAATAAATCCATTTTTACCTAATTATGGCCCAATGCAAATCCTATAAGAACCTTAAAGTAGGCAGTATTATCCCCCATGTATACAAAGAACTGAGATAAAGGTTGGTTTGTTTGTTTTTCAATTTTGAATTTGCACAGGTGCTAAATAAGATAGCAAAGATAAAACCTCCAATTCTGATTTCAAAACTGATAATAAGTAAGCTATGCTACCTCCTAATAATCTTTATCCCAATTTGAATTTGGGGTAAGTCAAGTCCTTGTAGCATAAACATCATCATTGTCCTATCTCATTCACTTTTGAAACTCTGAATCCTAACACTTATAGTCCGAGCTACCAACTGCTTTCTTTCTGTCTGTCACTCATTCCGACAAAATGTTCCTTTCAAGCTCACCACAACTTTTAATTTCTTGACAATACCTTGTTTTTTTTCAATTTTCCTTCAGTTCCTTTCTCACTGAAAAAATAATCCAATTATATTTTCAATGGTTCCCCTGCCCCTTGACTTGCCACAAATAACTTGCCAAAGTGAACTCAACTGTCCCTTTTTTCCACTCTGGTCCCAGGGTGACAAGTATTGCTGAAAAGGGTGTTAATTAATTTAGTACTATGTCACAATTAATAACTTAGGGTGAAGATATACAACCCCAAACTCAAGAATCATGTGGTCTGGGGGAATATGATATACAAATAGTTAGGTACAATAAATGTTTAACAGTTTGCATGAGTACAGGTAGGTCAAGGTTCATTTAAGTCCATGCTTAATGATTTGTGTTTCTTGCATATAAAAAAAAATCAGAAAAAAATGGCTAATAATTATACTCTTACAAGCAGACTGCCTGGATTTCAGTTCCAGGTTTATCACTTATTTGCTGTGTAACTTCAGACAACTTACTTAACTTCTGTGTATCTTCACTGGTAAAATAATAATAATAATTCTCATCAATTTGTTATGAGGATGAAGCAAGTTAAGCCCTTAGAACAATCTCAGTATTATTGTCAGATCAGGGCAATGTGAGAAGGGTGAGGGTGTAGGTAGAGGGCAGGAGAAGTGGAAATGAGGATTTGCAGCAGACAAAAAGGTGAAGATCTGTTCTTAGAAGAAGTGGAGTATGGAAAACAAAGCAGGAGGAAGAATGAGGTCTGGAAAACAAAGCAAGAGGAAGAACGAGGTCCGGGCAGTAAAAGTGAAAGAGCTAGCCAGGCAAACATGGAAGGAAGCTTCAAGGTCAGAGAGCTCTGAGAGTAAGAGGAATGGAGAAGGAAGAGTTTAAGAGGTGCTGATGTGCTTTATAAATGGGCCTTTTATATCAGAGAGATAAAGCAATAAAGGAGGTTGTGCTAATAACCACTGTCATCCTGGTTACCTCTTGGGATTGGTACTGAGTGTAAAGGGGAGGGCTGTTCTTTTTAAAATAGACAATATTTGTATTGTATGAATTTGCAACAATTACGTATTTTATTCTGTGTAAAACAAAACAATAAGCTGGGACTAATCAAATATTTAAAAGATTTAAAGCTTTGTCTTTTTAAATGTTAAATCATGTCAACAGTTCATTTTCAAGATACTGTGACTTGAAATGTCTTTGGGTGAATGCTTTTTCTGTGAATAAAATACTTCATTTCTATAAAGTAAACTTAAAAATTCACATGTGTTTCATAAGGTTATATGTAAGATTCAGAGGAATGAGCGTATAAACCGCATAACTGAGAATCAGACTTCTTGCTTACTAACTGTCCAGAGTATTTTCTGCATCTTTGATACAATCTGGAGACCCTGGGGAATGAATTAGAATAATTAAATGTCACTCTACTCTTTGGATGTCCACCACTCTCTGCTTCCCATGAAACCTCTGTTTACAAAGTGCTTTTTTTTTTGAGAAATAAACACAAAAATTAAAAATGGTCTCTATGAGTATAACCAAAGAACTCACACTAAAATTTACATACATGAATTCTCTAGTAAGTTATGATGATTTTTAGGTTTTAAAAATAACTTTTAGGAGATTAAAAGTTTTCATTCTGCACAATTTATCAAGTATGGCAGTATTTTTCCAGTAATAATTATGGAAAACATCAATATTAGTAAAGTCTATATTTTCATATCAAATCAGTAAAAGAAGTCTAAATGATTATGGTGGTGTTGTAATAAAAAGTAGGCAAACTTAACTTTCTATTTGCAGCTTTAGCTGGAGTTTAATTATTAGAATATTGACTTTTCCAGTTCTTCTTCTTAAGGGTTTAACATTGATTATATATGATATATAAACTGAAAAGTATAAGACTTTTATAAACAAAATCAAATAGTTTTGCCATACTTTATTCTCTTTGACTCTAGAGTAAATTTGTCTGAAACATTTTGTTTAATGAGAATTCTGAGGTAAATTATTTTGTTCTAAGCTATTAATATTTTGTACATTTAAAATCACCTTTTTCTGTAAAATTACCAAAAGAACTTCAGATATTCTTAGTCAGAGAGGGAAGCTGAGACACTCAGTTACAGAGTAATGAATAACATACTCGCATAGCAAACATTTTATAACATAGAATTCTTGACTTATGTCGCATTTTGCAATATAACATGTTATATATCTGTGTATGGCTTGCATAGAGGACAACAATGACATTTTTTCCTCAGGATTGGAAACGAGGGCTCCATTTATTATTTAAAATGGAGGTTTATGTTAGAAATAAAAGCTAAAACTAAGTTAAAAATAAAAGCATGTTATCCAAATACCACCTCAAATTGGTAGCAAATTAAATAGGTTGAGATACAACATTGAGATTAAACAAACAAAAAAAAACTGGTAAAAAACAAAACAAACAAACAAACAAACAAACCCTAGTTATAGATGGAACACTGGTTTATTGCCAGAAAGCACTATTCCTTCACTGCAAAATTATTATGCCTTGACTACATGGAAAAATGTATGAAGGAAGTATAAAGAACATTCGATTTTTTGTTTATTCTCAATAGAGAACCTTGTTTATATTTTGAAAATTGTCCATCATGTGAATTTTTGTTTTCTACTGAATATAAAAATTAAGAAGGCAACAGTGTTGCCAGACAATAAATAAAAAGACTATAGGGTGTCCAGCTGAATTTAAAGTTCACATAAATAGTGAATCAGGGGAAAGCCGGGACGGCTCAGCGGGTTGAGCGCTCGCTTTGAGGCCATGAGGACCGAGGATCGAATCCCGGCTCCGGCCCAGGCAGGACCCACGTGCTGAACTGGGGAGTTCCCACAGTTCGGTTCTCTAACTGTCTCTGTCTCTGTCTCTCTCTCTATCTGTCAAAAAGGAAAATAGAAATAACTATGCACTGAA
>PVKE010034748.1:0-17236 GCA_004027555.1 Craseonycteris thonglongyai
TACCTGTTTAGTGTTCCATGGCAGTCAGATTTGGTGCTAGATGCTTGCTCACACAAAAGCCTTGCACGAAAGAAGCGGAATGAGCAATTTAACCAATCATTGACTGCTTGAGTCTATTATGTAAATAGAAAATAAGGCCATTGTATTAATGGGGATAAAATAAAATCTCACCTTGAGCATTTCATTGTTTAAAGAGAGACTTACTTTAATGTCTGTCATATAAAATGGGCTTTTTAAAAGCAATACATAAAAGTTTAGAAAGGAAGCCTATTTTATAATTACAAACATAAATAAATCTAGCATTAAGTGTTCTAATATAGCATTTCCATTTTTTTTTCTTTGTTGGATAATAAATAGTAATCACAAGCTTTAAAATATATTGCACTGTGAAAAGTTTATAGACATTCTTTGGAAGTTGACTTTTTAGTCTCAGAAAACAGCCCTTACTAAATAAATACTTCTTTACTGTCAGGCATTTTGCATACCTTGTGTATTTTAATCTTTACAACCATGTTATGAGGTAGCCATTGCTTTTTTTTTTTTATATTCCTGATGATTTGCTATTATGTCTGTCTGAAGATGTGTCAGTTGTCTATTGCTGAGTAACAAACAACAACAAATTTTGGTAATCTACAACAGAAAGTTAATATCATCCAGAATCAGCTCTCCTGATCTTTGCTGGGTTTTCTCACAGATGTGCAGGTTGTCAGATTGTCAGCTGCAGCTACTGGAGCAATTTTGTTCTGTTCCACACAGCTCTTAAATGGCCACAGGGTGCCTCAGATGGATCCTTCTCACCACAATTGCAAAGGTGTAAGAGGACTCGTGGAAAAGTATAGTTGCTTGGATATGTCTCTTTTAGCACATTTCTATCAACAGCTCACTGGCCACAGCAATATATATAGAAAATGTACTCTGACTTTGACAAGAGGAGCTCCACCACACTATGACAACAGGTGAAGAATTGAGCCCATTAAAGCAATCAATTTCCGCAGATGACAAAGTCTTAATATTGTCTATTTATTTCAAAAAATTGCTGCCTGTGCTTCATTGATTTGACTTTTGCCATACCTGCAGTACTTGTTAGTTTTCTATACAAGCTAAAAATCTAGAAACCAAACTAGACTCTCAAAGCCTTTCATATATCATTTAATTACTCCAAAACCTTCTCAACTCTTTATTTTTATTAATAATGGCGGCAGCCTCCATTTATTGACATTTTATTATATGTTAGGCACAAACTTAACATTCTGAAATCTTACAGTGATTTTACTGAGTGGGTATCAAGATCCCAATTTTAAAGATAAGGAGGAAAATGAGCTGTAGAGAGATGGAAAAAAAAGTGTTAAAGTCTGTCCTGCTAGTACATATTGGAGCTTGGATAGAAATCTAGGTCTACTAATGCCAATATCTGGGTTCTCAACTGCCATTCTATCCAAATGTCCGTCCATCCAAATGATAATAGATTGAATTCCTGTATGTAATTATTTTGTGTCAGTCCTCTGTTAAGAAAATTACAATTGATACCTTTTGCATTTTGACCATCAGAAAAATGCTATGTTGTTCTAGTGACACACAAATTCCAGCATTCTCTGGATACAATATCATCGTAAACTTTCCTATAACAGACAGCATATATTCTAATTACACAAAGTGCTACACTATGACTTGAAGAAGCTTGTCCCTTCCTACTTTCTCATCTATATTCAAGCTATTTTGGACTTCTCTACCATGTTTCCCTTCACCCATCTGCCCTCAAGACATCCCCAATTCAAGAAACCAACATGTCTATTATATAGTTAAAGTGATATTTTCAGCTTATAAAACATTTTAAAGTTTACCAAAAAGGTTTACATTGCTCAATTCTTATAATAATTGTAAAAGCATGTAAAAATATAAATAAAATGGGCTTGACTCCCTTTTAAAAATAAGACTAAAAATATCCCTCCCCTCCTTTGTCTTAGAGTCTAAGACTCAAACAATTTTCTTTAGAAAACTTAAACAGTAAGTACTTTGTCCTCTGTGAAATCATTACAATTTTTTTTTGAAAATTAAATAGCCTTTTGTCAGCTTTATGACCCAGGAATATCTTTCTTAAACACCCAGGAGCCATTTTTTTGAAATACAAATGTCAAGGGCAAAACCCCTCTATCTCTCAGTTTCTGGGGAGCATAGGAGGCTAAATTCCAAGGATACCTTTCTCCAAGATACATAACTGCTTCCTATCATACATAAAGGAAGGAAAAGTTTATGTTCCCTCTTCATGAAGCCAATTAACTAGCACAGATGATCACCCCAATTACAAAGTGAAATTAGGATGAATTATGTATGTATAACAAATAACATTATCAAGTTCTCTTACTTAAGGAATAAATATTGTTTATCTTGAGAACATGTATCTAATACGTTGTTATCAGCTCGAATCCATAGAAAGGCAAGATATCTTCCTGTTTTTGCAACCTCTTAGTAGATTTCCTGTGATGTGCAAAATGTGTTGGTTTAATGTTTATTTAATAATGAAACTATTCTTCTTCTCTACTACATTTGTAGAGAGGATTTCTGGGTTAGAAGAAGATTTTTGTTTTATTTATAATTTTTCCAACACAATCTGTATGGTAAATATTATTATACTTATCTTACACAATGGAAAACTGAGGCTCCAAGAGATAAAGTGATTTGCCTATCTAGACAATTCTACTGTACGACATACTGTGTTGTAGAGCTATTGGGTCTATAAGTTCATAAAGTTTGTATCATGTCTCTCTTGCTGATAATTTTTTCCTCAGTGCTCCACAGAATTCAGCACACTTAGCATTTTTGGATGAATAAATACCCTGAAGTCCCAGCTCCTTCCAACATTATACTGCTAAGTTGCTAACAATTTAGAGTTACAGTGAGGTACCCATAACAGGTAGGATATTAGGGGAATGAATTATTATATAACTACAAACAAGTAAGCACAAAATATAACGAATCAGAGTAAAGAAATTAAAAACTCTGAGAGAGAATATTCTAGCATCTAGGATTAGGTTATACCTTAGTTAAATATATTAAAAATACATAATAAAATAATACATTGGTGTGTGGGGGTGGGATGTGGTTATGGCATAACTGAAAAAAGAAAAGAAAAAAACAACAACAGTAGAAGCAAGTCTTACAGATTCCAGTCTATTATCAATCATATTGGTAAAGGCAATGTTAGCCAGCAGTGCTAATGGCTACATTATCCCTGAAATTAAATGGGAGCTTCAGATGATTTTGTTTTGATCATGTTAAATTACATAACTATCTAACTTTTATAGGGTTATTGATGTGGGGAAAATGGCTTAATTAATGAACTTCAAGTTCTTTCAGTACTTTATTTTCTAATAGTAAGTCAGTTGGTTCATATTTACTTTCCTATTGATCATGATTAGAATAAGAGAATATTCTAGGCAAGCCAATGTGACTTTCATATGTCTGTGTCAGTGTCACATTAACTTCAGTGAGCTCGTTAGACGCAGGAGTTGTCCTTCTCTGAGCACCAACACCAGTGATTCACTGGGCTGTCAAAAGGAAGAAGCAGGTAAGATGGGACTTCTCACACCATCAGGTCTCAACTCATTTTAAGTATGACACATATGACGGACAAGTTCAAGTACTTTAAGTATCATCCCCAGGAGATATGTTCTAGTTATAACCTTTCCCTCTCTTGCCCACTCAAGAAAGTTTATGAAAACAAAAAAATAAAAGAGCATTACAACCTAGGGTAGCCTTTTACAAAGAGGTGAACAGAAAACATTTCCACATATTATTAATAGGCATGCTGTTAAATAAAATATAAGTTTAGAAAATACTGATATTATGATAAAGTAGTAGTTTTCTAGAGCTGGTTCATATTAGCTCATAGGAACTAATTTCACTTGTTTCTTTTTCTTTCTCTGTATTCAGTGATGTCACATGAGTACTTTAAAATAGGGCATGGTAGGAGTAGTGACACAACAGAAATCTGCAAACACTACAAATTAGATTGTTTTTCCAGAGAGCAGTTTATCGGCATGGCTCTGCATAATAATTCCTTTATTACAGGACTTCAGAGAAATTTGTAAATGATAATTCCATGATGTTCAAGATATTTGGCTATGAAGTAATTGTGGCAGCAACACTATGCCAGGATAAAACTGAAACCCTTATAAACTAGAAGAATAACAAAATTGATTTGAAAATACATTATGAACTATTTCACTTGCCAATTACATGTGGCATACCAACTTATTGATTATTCTTTCACTTATTGATATACTTAATAACTACTCAAGAACTTACAAGGCAATAGACACTAGTGTACCAAGATACTACAGTTGAATACTGTCTCCTGATACCCCTTCCAGATGTTTACATATTCTGAGTGTCACTATTCTCTGTGTCAAACTATTCATCAACATGCCACTAAAAGCAACCCCTCTTTAGTCAATGACAAACAGTGGGATTTTTGATGCCCCTGTATAGTATCTAATGCTCACAATATCCTGGGCACCAACCTAAGTTTCCTGTTGTATACATCCTCAAATCTAATTCTCATCCTTTAAAGTATATGAGTATTTTATTATGTCAGCTATTATAGGTTAAGAAACTTAGGTACATAGAGCTTAATGATCTGCCCTATGTCACACACTAACAAATATTATTAGAGTCAAATTTCAAATCTAGATAAATATAAATAAATAACTAGTAAGTGTACTTAACACTATTTTTTTGCCACCTCCCAATAAGCCATTTAAAAGTTATGTTGTGACACCGCTCTGAGCTCACAGATGAAGAACAAACTGAGTGAGTTCACTCATCTCTTCATGAAACATTTACCCACGTACAATGCTAATCATGTTTCTCAAAATATGTTGTACATACACCAGGTGTGCTCCGAAGTGCTCCACGAGTTTTCCTGGCAGAGTTTAAAAAAAATAATAAATGTGTGGCTCATCTTTCCAGAAGTTCAAATTATTTAAGGGGAAGAGAAAGATAATATCCTTCTCATATTATAATAATACAAATATATTGGGAGTAGAATGCAAAATTTATGTGTTTTAAGAATGCTGGGAAATTCTCAGAGATTTCACATTTTGAAATAGCAGCTCCCTTGGCCTAAGTCTCAGAATTCTTGTGATCCATTGTTGAACTGGGAACAGTCTATAACTGAAAGTATGCTAAATGTTAACCATTATATACAAGTATAGGTTCTAGAGTCAAAGTGTCTGGGTTTAGTGGATTGACCTGTTTTTTGTTCTGTCCCTGGAACTATTTCTCATGTGCACTGGACTTTGTGTTCTGACAGGCTCTGCTCCCTAGCAGGAACCTCTTTCCCTCGAAGTAATGTCTGGTCTGCCACAACACTGAGTTTCAGCTCGACTTTCACTTTTTCAGAACTTCTTTGACTTTCCTATTTAAAAATCATACTCTATTAGCATGTTTACTATATTTATCACTATAATTTGTTTTCCATAGCATATATCAGTAATGGTAATGATCTTGTTTTTTTGTATGTTTTTATTTATTGCTTAAATCTTTAACAGGAATTTAAGCATTCCAAGAGCAGTAAACTTGTTTTGTTGTTCAAAGGTTTACTCCAAATCCCCCTAATATACAAAGGGAATTTAATATTATTTGTTAAATGAGTGAATAAACAATGAAGAGTGCAGCCCATTCACAGCTTAATTAACCTATCCACTATCTCTCAGTTTCTCTATATATTAAAAGTGGGAAATTACAGCACTTTTTAATAGTGTCACCATGAAGATTTACAAAATATAAAAATTGATTATGAGTATCTAACATATAGTAAACACTTAATAAATGTGAATTATTATAACAGAATACACATAAGAATCCATGTGTACAACAATAAAAGCACTTTTCTATACTTCTAATTTTACAGAGAATGTATTGAATGTAAATTTAAGACACAGACTTTTTAAACACATCTCTTCAAATCACAACAAATATCAAGTCAATTTATGTTGGTCTTGTCACTGTGCACAGAAGTTGCATTATTCCCAAAGAGTAGTACAAATACTAAAACTCTTCCTTCCTAAGGCTATAAGATGTAAGCAATAAAGTGAAAGACAACGGTCACAATGATTAATAGCAAGGGTGTGGGCAGAAAGCTGCTTCATATGGTTAATATATTATAAATGCTAATGAGTTGTGGATGTGTTTGTTTATGTTTATGCATTTGGTGCAGAAAAAATTGACAGTGATGCTTACCTCTTTTTTATTTGTAATCATAAAACCTTTAATTAAGGCTGCTTCATTGCTATAGAAACCAGCCTATGGGTTCATTATGAAAAAAAAACCCAAACAAAAACAAAACAAAAACAACCTTCCATTTTAGACTGTCTTTCATGTTAATAGAAACATTTTAGTGTAAAGTAAACATTTTACCCTAAATTCCTATTTTACAATGTAAATCAAAAAAATGAAGTTTATGTAACTGTTATAATTTATAAATTGCAGATTGTTTAGATTCTTTTTTTACAGGTTGATAGTCACATCTAGCTCATTTTCAAGCATTTAAAAAATATTGTTTGATAATCTATTATGAATTTTCTTATAGGTGCTGAGAAATAGCAATGTATACAGAAAACAAACTTCTGTTAATAGTGCCTTCAATCCACTGTTGGGGAGAGAGAAAAAAACAAAGTAAATGTGAAAGCATACGAATTCAACTGTGTTTCCATAGTTTTGAAGTTTTGGCATCTGAACTGAGATGCAGCCCGAGTAACCACCATGCTATCAAGCATTCAAGTTTCTAAGGGTAAGTGAAAGTAGGCTATTTTTTACCATAGCCCACCCATCACTGTAGCTGATACTTGATTCTGTGTATTTGCCTTTCTTTCAGTAGTGACAGTGTCTCCTGCCCACCATTTTTTCAGCTTATCTCCTACCCACCTGACCCTACTATTCTGGTTGCTCTATTTTTTCTACTCTTCTCCATTTATTTATTTAAAACTTCTACTTCACCATCCCTGTGCTTTGTATACTACCTGTTCTAGTGTGAACAAACTGGCTTATTTTTTTACAATGGTATTTTTAGATCATGAAGCAATACATGTTTCATAGAAGACATTTGTAAAAGTTAAAAAAATAAATAAATTAGAATATTAGTATCATTCTGATAGCACAATCCAGATATAACATTTTTGGCATTCTGAGTTTGATTACAATTTTTCCCATATGTTTACCATTTCTAGGTAAATGTTGTTGTTGTTTCTGAATTGATTATTTGTTTCTTCATTGTGGAAGCAGCCAATTAGTTTATTACTCTGATGCTTAGTTTCTCTGTATACCTGTTCTCACTCCTTGTCGAAGGAGCATAAATCGGATTGGTTAGTTTGGAAGTGAACACTAGCCAATGAGTTGTCCAGCCTCTTCCTCTTTTCATTCTCTTGGGTCCAGCTGCCTTCAAAAAAGCATCATTTCCATTCTCCTTCACAAGGTAAGTGTTAGTGAGGTGGGTACCCAGTGAGAAGCCTTTCCCAGGCTGACTATTCAGAAATTGAATGGGAAGCTGCTTAATTTTGCATTAAGTTTAAGAAAGCCCACTTGTCATTTGCTTCAATAACAGTGCTTTCTGGTTTTTGTTTGTTTGTTTTATAACAAAATTGATATTTCAGCCTTTATTTAAAAACAATTTTCAATCTTACTTTTCATCTTGTTCAGAACCTGGACAGAAAAGAAGGATGTTGTTTTATTTCTCCCATAGAAATAAAACACATACTCTGTGGTGGATGCTGTGATGGGCCACTTAGACGCCCTTTCGTAAAGCCATGTTTTCTCAGCTGCTCAGACTAATCACTGACACAGAGCTATTAGCCACTTCAGGAACTACCTCAGGTGCAAAGAGCATCTTCATCAATCATCATGCCTCTTCCTGTGGAAGGCCACATCCAACAACTAATTGATTTAAGGTTATAAAGCCCTGGCCCATTTGGGGGAACATTCAATAGACATTCTAGATTCAGAGCCTCCTGAAGGTAAAAAATGTCATCATGGGCATAAGTCACAGTTTGACTTCTACTGTGTCCTTTCTCTTCGTTCTACAGCTATTGTTCCCAAGGGCTTTCCTAAAAAAGAAAAAAAAGTCCAACACACAAATTCCATCTCTGTGTCTGCTGAGTCTGCTTCCTGAGAAACTTAACTTAGCTCACCCATATATACATGCACATCATTATTGAAGATAATTGTTATGATAACCACATTTTACTAATGTGGTGGTATAACAATAAAGGAATAATATTGCAGTCAACGGTAATTCCATGATTATTCTATCTAATAATTTCTATTCTTAGAAATTTGTGGTATTTTAAATTCTTGTTGTTTTAAATATCATAGTACACACACTCTTGTTTACACTTTTTTTTTTGCATATACATGATTATTTTGGAAGGCTAAATATCAAGGGGTGTGGTTACTGGGCAAGCAGACATGCATATTTTTAAAGCTTTTTGTCAAATTGCCCTCTGAAAAGGTATATACCAATGCACACTCCAACCAACAGGAAAAGTGAAAATCTATTTGGAAGTACAGTTGCTAACACTGATGTTTAGAATCATGTTTTCTAGTTATTCAATTATGTCTTTATTTTCCTTTATTATTAGTGGCATTGAAAATTCATTTATATATTTATTACCCAATATTATTTCTTTTCTTTTTAATTATTTATCCACACAATTTTTTTTCTTCTTCTAAGTTGCTATTTCCCTTAATAATTTCTGTAAAGCTCTTTGAAAACTGAAGAAAATTGGCATTTTTTATAGTCCTGAGGTTTACATGAAAGATATCAATCATTCTCTCCATTTCAGACAATAATTTTATGATATAATCTATACCAGTGTTTCACAAGTGGTGAAACAATGGGGCATTCGGAAATGTCAAGAGGATTGATTGTCATGACTTTGGGGCAGAGGGGTGGGAGGGGTGAGGCAGGGGGCAGTCGGTACTATAGGTATCTAGCAAATAAAGCCTATGGATGTTTTTAAACACCTTACTATGTACAGGAAAGTTCTTTTTCTACAATAAAGAATTATCCAGACCAAAATGTCGATTGTGCCAAGATTGAGAAGCTCTGGTTTGTAAAGTAAATTCTACAAACTTCTGGATTGCGTTTATTCATAGAAGATATAGGAGTCTGTGTGTGTGTGTGTGTGTGTGTGTGTGTGTGTGTGTGTGCGCGCGCGTGCGCGCACTTGCATGCACACTCACATGTGCACACTAAAAAGTCAGTTATATTTTCTAACTCGTTAGTGTGGAATGAAATGAATTACTTTTTGTACATACTTTGAAACTCTAATTCTTATTTCTTTTTTAGTGTTTATATATTTGTTTTTCTTATCCTGGGTTTTCTATTTAGTGGTTTTGTTCTTGATAGCAATACAAGTGTTGTAAATTTAAATTATTTTGTGTATAATGGAGGAAATAAAAATAAGCATATTAATATTATTGGAAATCAGGTTTTTCAGTTCCTCTAGGACTTTACATACTGTAAAGCACAACACTTTATTTATACTATAAAGGTGGTATATGTTATATTATTTTGTAATGTAATATTACAAATAATCACTACTATTCATTGACTCTGGGGTGTGCCACTCTACCCATCGATATGCACACTGTAGTGCATTTGTTCCTCATAATAATTCTATAGGGGAACCCGGAATGACTCAGTGGGTTAAGCTCTCACTTTGCAGCACCGAGGACTGAGGATCAAATCCTGGACCCAGCCCGTGCGGATCTATATGCTGAACTGGGGAGTTCCCCCAGTTCAGTTCTCTCTCTGTCTCTGTATCTCTATCTATCTATCTATCTATCTATCTATCTATCATCTATCTATTTATCTATCTCTGTCAAAAACAATAAAAAAATAATTCTATAAAGTGGGTATTATATCCCATACTTAACAAATGAAGTTCAGAAATATTGAAAAATATGTTAAATGTAACTCAACCAAAATATAGTAAAGATTCAAACTTCTGCATGTTCAACTCCAAAGTCTAATCTTCTTCCACTTAAAATATTAAAAATGGGGCTACCAGCCTAGTGAATTCAAATCTTTAGCCTAAAGCTAATCACATTTGTTCTTACAGATGAACCTTGGGAATTAGTTTGCCAAGCATTATCCACCTTTTGGACTTTTATTGAAATTAGACACAAATAAATATTTAACTAATTTTTAGTTAGCCACTGATTTAAGCAATACATATTTCCAGCCATGTCAGTAAAAAAAGCATTGATACCATTTATTTTTCAGCAGGTTTGTGTGAAGGATTACCAACTGGTATTGATCATCAGTGTATTATTTCAACGTAACAAAATTTTCAATAGTTTTTAAAGTTTTATTGGCATTAACTGGTTGTTTACATATATCATTCTTACTCAAGATGTGAATTCCTAGAATATTCATTTTTTGTCTTAATCTTTCACAACATTCATAAAAATGTCAATCTGGAATAATTATAAATAGAGCAAATGAAAAGTCACTCCAAGTAAGTGGCAGGCAGCTAATGGTTTCCGGGTCTGGGTTGTGTTATGACACATAAACTTTCTCTGATGAAGGGTTTTTCTGCTCCCCAGAACCTACACTAAGGCTAAAACTGCTCTTCTCTCCCCATCTGAGAGTAGTAATGAGAAGGTTAATTAGTCCAATTATTTGCAAATATAACTATCCATAATTTGAAGGAAGTAAATATCCTGCTTTCTGGAGCTTATGGGAAAGACAAGAAAGATTCTTTTGACTAGTAGAGCTGAAGGAAAGTGAGCTTCCTTTGCCATTTCTCTTTTAAGGAAGCTTCAAACATTTTGCACTGAGGTAAAACAAAGGTCTTAGATTTCTAGAAAAATAATTGCATGGTGCTAGGAGTTACTGTGAGTAGTGGTCAACTCAGAGAACTGTTAATGCTCAGCAAGTTCAGCAATGCATTCTTGTTTTGACCAGTTTGTAATAGCAGCTGTATTACAACCTAAGTACAACATATAAGTCTCAGCTTCCACTGGACTGCATCCTCTCAGTTTCTGTGAACCACTTCTATAATCTCTCATAAATTCTCCTGTTTTGCTTAAGCTAGTTCAGATGGCTTTATTATACCGACATCTTCTAAAAGTAAAGTAACCAACTCAGATATTGAGTCTTTTTGGACAAATACTCTTTTTTTGATTGTTAGCCTCTAATGTACACATACCCTAAAATGCAAAGTTCAGCTTTCCTGGGAAATCCATTTTGATTAGTTCCAGAGCTACTTTGCCAACTGGTACACTGAGCAGCTAGAACCCATATGCCCTTTTCACAGTGCAGGTTGCATTTTTACAATAGGTCAATTAGACAATTAAAAATCACTTCTCAAAATTACTTCACCACACTCCACTGGCCCTAATGTGGGTTTCAGAAAAATCTCTGAGATATATAATTATATGCATTGAACAAAAGGGTTCAGCAATTGGTTTTCAATAGCTAGTTGCTAATACATTAGTTTATTCAGTTCAAGTCATTTTATTGTTTTTGACAGAGACAGAGAGAGACAGAGACAGAGAGAGTCAGAGAATGGGGAGGGCCCAGAGCAGTCTTCATAGTTGTACGTCATCAGATTTTCAACATAGTTTTATTCCACACAGGTGGGTAGGGGCCGTGCAGGGCCAGAACTGGGCCAGGGGCCTCCCTCATGGGAGGCATGCCCCCTTGAGCCAAGGGCAAAACCAGGGGGCAAAAACTGAATTGGGGGAGGAGATGGCGGCATGAGAGGAGAACCCTGATACCTACCTGGGAAGGGACTTATGAACAAAGGGGAATCTACAGGGGAAACTCTGAGAAGCACCCTCAACTGAGAGAACCACACAATGCAGAACAACACCCAAAGGTTAGAGGAAAAAGGGGAGAGCGGGAGAGGAAAGAGGAAGGAGCAGTTCGAGGACAGGGATGTGGAGTGCAGCCCAGGGCTGGCAAAAACAAAGGGGGATTGGGGAACAATGGTCAAAGTGGAGCTAGATCAAGGGTGGGCTGGAAGCCGAGACCTGAGGAGAGTGGAAGCCCCATAAGACTGTGGACAATTTAACATCTGAACTCAAGGGGTGGCACACGGTACCCTAATCAGATCACAGAGCCTAAGGTGGAACAGGGACTGTGGAGCAGGGCAGCTGCACTTCCTGGGTGGGTGGGGAGAAGCAGGGCATCATCCCATAGCACCTTGGCACCCCTGATTTACAGAGGGGATACAGCTGAACTCTTAGAGTTGACTGTTAGGGAGCACCTTTTGAAGACAGAGCTCTTGTAGTGATGGCAGTGGGAGTGGAGGACTGAGGGACCCAGCAGAGCCACCAGCCACAGCCCAGGAGGCCCTGTCACTAGCCCCAAAGAGGCAGCACACTGGGCTGAATTAAATGTGTTTAAAGTGAAAAGAGCTTGACCTGATGGAGGTCTTAGGGACCCAGCGGAGCCGCTGGCCAAGCTGCCATTGCACACCACTGACCAGACCACAGCTGCACCGCACCTCTGCAGCCCAACATGCCTCCGCCAAGCCCCCTCCTGCACCACCACTGCTCCTCTGCCTTGCAAACCCAGCTTACAGACCAATTAAAGTAAAAGCAGTGGAACAGAGGGGACAAAGACCTGAGCTGTTGTGCCCCCTGCCCACACTGAATTACCAGCCCCCCTGCTGAAAGAGGAATCTGCTATTGTGTCTCAGGCCCGCCTTAGCTCCTACTCACATGCTCCCCACCCACACACTGAACCACCAGCCCCCTGCTGAAAGAGGAATCTGCTATTGTCTCTCAGGTCCACCCTAGTAACTACTCACATGCCCTCACCCCCCTCCCACACCTTCACTACCCTGCCTTCTAACAGCTAAGACAGCAACCTGAAGAGCAACCCCAGGATACAGAAAATGACTGCTTATCCCAACCCTCTCCCAAAACCTCCTCCTCCCACAACTGAGCCCATAAGAAAAAATAGAGAAGCCCATCTGATAGGAAAACACCCCAGAGGGGAAACATACTCATGCCTAAAGCACAAAATCATCAAATAAAATGCACACCTCAGAATCCTAAGCCCTGCTAGAAGATCAGGAATATTCTTTAGAAAATGAGCTTGCACACTTGGAATTAAATCTAAGTGACAAGAATTTAGGACTGCAATACTCAAGACATTCAGAGAGTTCAGTAAATGCTTGCAAAATACCCAGACACAATAAAATGACCTTAACAAGAAATTTTCTAATGAAAATTAGTACTTTACCAATAAATTTGAAAAGTTAGAGCAGAACAAAAAAAAAAACAACTACTCGAAATGAAAGGCATCAACGGAGAGCTGAAAAAAGAATTGACTAGCCTAGAAAACAGGGCTGACCAGCTGGAAGAAAGAATGATTGAAATCAATGATAGAAACAGGGAAATTTCACAGAGGAAGGAGGAAGGGAAATGGGAATCTAGAGAAATGAAAGAGCCCTACAAGAACTCTCTGACACCATCAGAAAGAGCAATATTAGAATAATAGGGGTACCAGAAAGAAGCAAGATGAAATATTCTCAGAGTCTACTAAAACAAATAGTGAATGAGAATCTTCCTAACCTTTGGAAGAAATGAGAACCCCAAGTTCAAGAGGAATACAGGAGCCCTAGCTACCTAGATGCTAGCAGTTTTTCTCCAAGGCACATTGTTCTGAAGATGACAAAATCCAAAGACAAAGAAAGAATCCTCAAGGCTGCGAGGGAAAAACAAAATATAATTTTCGGAGGAAAACCTATCAGGCTGTCATCAGACTTCTCAGAGGAAACTCTGCAAGCCAGGAGGGAATGGAGCCTAATCTTCAAAATATTAAAAGAGAGAAATTTTCAGCCAAGAATTAACTATCCAGAAAAATCAACCTTTAGATACCACGGAGGAATTAAGGCCTTTCCAGACATACAGATGCTGAGGAAATTCTCTAGCTCAAAACCGGCACTCCAAGAAATACTGAAGGAGGCTATTTGGACTGAATCAAGAAATCAAAATAAATGGAGAAAAGTTGGGACAACAAAGAAATAATAAGGAAAGAAGAAATGGATACAGGATATCCTAATATATCAATTATCACCCTGAATGTAAATGGACTGAATTCACCAATAAAGAGGCACAGGGTAGCAGAATGGAATAAGAAACAAAACCCAACCATATGCTACCTACAAGAGACACACCTCAGCCACAGAGACAAACATAGACTTGGGGTAAAAGGATGGAAAACAATACTCCAAGCAAATGGCAGTCAGAGAAAAGCTGGAGTGGCCATACTAATTTCTGATGAAAAAGACATCAGGATTAAAAAATAATAAGACATAAAGATGGTCATTACATCTTGATAAAAGGGACAATACAAGAAAACATCACACTCATCAACATATATGCTCCGAATCAGGAAGCACCAAAATTTATAAAGCAACTACTAACAGATCTAAAAGGAGAATTTGACAAAAATACAATTATAGTAGGGGATCTAAACACCCGCCTGACAACATTAGATAGATCATCCAAGCAGAAAATAAGTAAGAAAATTGTATCCTTAAATGATACATTACAGGAAATGGACATAATTGACATTTATAGGCCACTCAATTCTGCAACACAGGGCTATACATTTTACTCTAGTGCACATGAAACATTTTCAAGGATAGACCATATCCTGAGACTTAAATCCAACCTCAGCAAATTTAAGAACATTCAAATCATACCAAGTGCATTCTAAGACCACAAAGCATTGAAACTAGAGATCAATTGCAAAAGATCAATTGCAGAGAGAACCATATATACATGGAGATTGAACAACCTCTATTAAAAAGTGACTGAATCAAAGAGGAAATAAAACAAGAGATTAAAAAATTTGTAGAAACAAATGACAATGAAAACACAATGTACCCAAATTTCTGGGACACAGCAAAAGCAGTAATAAGAGGAAAATTTATATCATTACAGGCCTATCTCAAGAAACAAGAAAAACTACAAGTAAACACCCTCACATCTCATCTTATAGAACTAGAAATAGAACAGAGGTCTCCCAAAGTCAGCAGAAGAAAAGAATTAATAAAAATTAAAGCAGAACTTAATGAAATTCAGAACAGAAAAAAAAATACATAAAATTAATGCCACAAAGAGCTGGTTCTTTAAAAAAAAATCAATAAAATTGACAAGCCATTAGCTAGGCTCATCAAAGGGCAAAAGGAAAAATCTCATATTTCCAGAATATGGGATGATAGAGGAGAGATCACAACTGATACTGCAGAAATACAAACAATCATAATAAATTAATATGAAAGACTCTATGCCACAAAATTTGACAATCTAGAGGAAATGGACAAATTTCTAGAAACATATAGTTTAGCTAAACTGAACCAAGAAGATGTGGATAACCTAAATAGACCAATCAACAGTACAGAACTTGAAACAACTATCCAAAACCTGCCCAAAGGCAAAAGTCCTGGACCAGATGGTTTTACCAATGAGTTTTACAAGTCATTCAAAGAAGAACTAATGCCCATTCTCCTCAAACTACTCCAGAAAATTCAAGAGGAGGCAATACTACCCAATTCATTCTATGAAGCTAATATCTCCATAATACCAAAACCTGGGAAAGACAATACCAAAAAGAAAATTATAGGCCAATCTCCCGGATGAACAGTGACATAAAAATCTTAAATAAAATTTTAGCTAACAGAATACAACAATGCATTTAAAAGATTATCCACATGACCAACTGGATTCATCCCAGGTGCACAAAGATGGTTCAACATACGCAAATCAATCAATGTCATCCAGCACATAAACCAAACAAAGGATAAAAACCTTATGATTATCTCAATTGATGCAGAAAAAGCATTAGACAAGATACAACACCCAGGTATGATAAAAACACTGAATAAAATGGGAATTGAAAGTCAGTATCTCAACATAATAAAGGCCATATGTGACAAACCCTCAACAAATATTATACTGAATGGGGAAAAGCTGAAGCCTAGTTTTCTAAAATCAGGAATAAGACAGGGATGCCCCCTGTTACCACTGATATTCAACATAGTTCTGGAAGTTCTAGCCAGAGCAATCAGACAAGAGAAAGGAATAAAGGGTATTAGAATTTGGAGAGAAAAATTTAAACTGTCACTCTTTGCAGATGACATGATCCTTTATATAGAAAATTCTAAAGACTCTATCAGAAATCTATTAAAATTAATAGACAAATACAGTAAAGTCACAGGCTACAAAACCAATGGCCCAAAATCAACTGCATTTCTATATGCCAACAGTGAAACCTCAGAAAAAGAGATGAGAAGATCCATTTTCTTTGCCATTGCAAACAAAAAAATGGAATACCTAAGAATAAATCTAACAAAGAACGTGAAGGACTTATACAATGAAAACTATAAGACACTGTTAAAAGAAATTAAAGAGGACATAAGGAAATGGAAAGTCATTCCATGTTTATGGATTGAAAGAATCAACATAGTTAAAATAGCCATACTCCCCAAAGCAATGTACAGATTCAATGCCATTCCCATCAAAATCCCACAGTCATTTTTTCAAGAAATAGATAAGAAAATTATCAAATTTGTATGGGACACAAAAGACCATGAATTGCCAAAGCTATCTTAAGAAAAAAGGATAAACCTGGAGGCATCTCACTGCCTGACTCTTTATCTGTACTACAAACCTCAGTAATCAAAACACCTTGGTACTGGCAGGAAAATAGATACACTGACCTTTGGAAAAGAATTGACAACCCAGAAATAAACCCACAAATATATGAACAGTTTAACTTTGAGAAAGGAGTGAAAAATATATAATGGGTAAAAGAAAGCCTCTTCAGTAAATGGTGTTAGGAAAATTGAGAAACCACATGCAAATGGGTGAATGTGAACTGTGATCTCTGATCATATACCAAAATTAACTCAAAATAGATTAAAGACCTCCAAATAAGAAATGAAACAAAAAATTACATAGAAGAAAACATTGGCACTAAACTTATAGACCTGGGGTTCAGGGAGGACTTTATAAATCTGACCTCAATGGCAAGGGAAGTAAAAGCACAAATAAATGAATAGGACTTTATCAAGCTAAAAAGCTTCCGCACTGCAAAGGAAACCATCAACAAAGCATAGAGGCAACCAACCAACTGGGAGAAAATATTTGCAAACAATGCCTCTGATAAGGGGCTAATATCAAAAATATACAAAGAACTTGTACAACTCAACAA
>PVKE010034749.1:0-17238 GCA_004027555.1 Craseonycteris thonglongyai
AATTAAAAAAAAAAAAAGTGTAATGTGGGGATGCTGGGATTGCTCAACAGGATGAGTGCTTGCTTTGCAACAGTGAGGTCTGGGAATCGAATCCTGGCCCTGGCCCATGCAAACCCATTGCTGAACTGGGACATGGCTCCCATGTGGAAGGCCCCCAGTTCGGTCCCAGCCCCACATCCACTGTGTGGAATGAAACTGTCACAACTAATGATGTACAACTATGAAGACTGCTTGGGGCCCTCCCCTTTCTCTCTCTCTCAAGCAATAAAATAAATCATAAAAAAAGAAAAAAGAGCTCTTTTTAAAAAAAAGTGTGATATAATAGTGAAGGGGAGGCTACAGTCAGGAAAAACCTGTCTGCGAATATCATATCTAAGGAGCAGAACCAGAGACAACTTTATCCAGTGGGAATGACATGAGTAAGGACACAGATGTGATGGATAAGCTTCAAGTTTTGGTGTTTGGTATTTGGAGTTTAGGAAAGACCAGGGAGAATAATAGGAGAGGAGCTGGCAAGATGGCATGGTCTAGGGGACATGGGTCTTTTTAAAGGTCAGTAAAGGGCCTGGGTTAATTCTCAGGGGTAGCTGTGCCAGGACCCAGGGGCCTGCCACAGAACCCAGAAGGAGTTGGCAGGAATCTTGTGGGCAGATGGTGAGGACTCTGAGTACCGTGATTGAAAGTTGAAAGTCTCACGCCATCACTTCAAAAAGTAGCCCTGCTTATCCCAAGCAATCAGAACCCCTTTTCCTGCTTGATCAAATGTGATCGTTAGCTGATTCACATATTTCTTAACTTATTTCTTCCAGGCCATTGGTCCATGTAGCCTGGTCCAACCGTGCTGAATTTTCAGTCCACTGAATAAATTCCCTCTCACTGCCTCTGACTGTCCCTTGTGCAATTTCCCGTGGGTTTCTTCCATTTGGTTCCTAGTCATGCCTCTGTTACTGTTTCCATTATTTTAAAAACGGAGAGGATGTGTTTTCTGCTGAAGTTGCCGAATCTTGTTTTCACTCAATTGGACTCCAAAGTGTGCTGCCTGTGTGCTGGCAGATGAATGAGGTGGAAAAGCCACTGATTTGAGTTCGCTTTCAATTTTTAGATCTTTCACTGCTTGCCTGGTTTTGTTTTCTCTTCTAACCATGCATTTAAATATGTGCCCTATCCTTCTCTCTCTGGAGTTAATCCTTCTTATTGCTTTTGCCGTTAATGGTTCCTGGATATGTGTGTAAGGTCAAAGATATTCTATTCTATGCTTAGTTCTCATGTTTGTGCTTTAACTTTGTTATTTCCTTTCGTTCTGTGATTTTTTTCTCTTTTGGCTTATTTTTTGGCTCATTTTATTTTAGAGATTCCTTGAGTTAGAGTCCCACAATAGTATTTTTTGCTTAAACTTTCTGGCCTCCATAACTTTCAGTGTGTTAGACGGTATCCTATAATTGGTATTTGAAAAAGAAATGCTACCTCACAGAAGCTCAATATTTCTTCACAGGTTTTGTTGTTTTACTACTGTTTTAATACTCAAAAAGCGATTAGTTGGTATGGACTGCTTAAATCAGCTCTCCCCACTCAAGCCCAAAACTACTACTCATTTGTCTCTATTGATGCACAGTAAATCTAAGAGGCTAGTTCAAATAAGTGTCTTCAGGATTTTTTTTTTTTAATTTTTAAAAATTTACTGGAGAGTCATCAGTTAATAAAATCATCATGTGTATATTGTGTTGTGTGTTCACCACCCAAAGTCAAATCTCCTCTGTCACAAATATTTGACCACCTTTACCTTTGTCTGCCTTCACCATACTGTTGTCTGTGAGTTTCTGTTTGTTTGTTCGTCTTAATTGTTCATTTGTTAATTTTAGTTTTATATCCCACATATGGTTCTTTACTTTTTCCATCTGACTTATTTCACGGAGCATGGTGAACACTTTCAGGATCTATTCATGTTGTCAGAAATAGCAGTATTTCATCTCTTCTTATGGCTGAGTAATATTCCATTGTAAATATATACCACATCTTCTTTATCCAATCATCAATAGAAAAAAACATGTTGTGGCCACTGTAAATAATGCTGCAGTGAACATAGGGGTGCATATGAGGGCTGTCTGGAAAAAATTACAGCCATAAATACCTTTATTTTTCATATTATATGGCTGGATACTTTCTGAACAACTCTCTTATATCTTTAAAAATTCATGTTTTCGAACATTTTGGGTAGATACCCAGAAGAGAGATTACTGGGTCATATGATAACCCTATTCTTAAGTTTTTGAGGAACCTCTATACTGTTTATCATAGTGGTTGTACCAATTTACATTCCCACCAGCAGTGTATGAAGGTTATTTTTTCTTCACACCCTCTCCAACACCAGTTATGCCTTGCCTTGTTCATAATAGCCATTCCAACAGGTGTGAGGTGGTATTTCATTGTTGTTTTGATTTGCATTTCTCTAATAGCTAGTGTACTGATCATCTTTTCATATATAGGTTGACCATTTGTAGGTCTTCTTGGGAGAAGTGTCTGTTCAGGACCTCTGCCCATTTTTTAATTGGATTTTGTTGTTGTTGTTATTGAGTTATATAAGTTCTTTATATATTTTGGATATGAATCACTTATTTCCTTTCTAAGGCAAGGAAAGTAAAAGCAAAAGCAAAAAATAATGTATGAGACTATATCGAAGTAAAAGGCTTCTATAATCTACACAATCTTCATAAATTTTAAGATACTTTTTTAATATTGCTCTCTTACCTGTCAGAAATCACAACTACCACAGAAACTTGAAATAGTGTTGTATGTCTATAGTAGGGCAGGATGCCCACAAATTGCATAATTATAAAAATTAAAATATTCCTGGGTCAATATTTGTAATGTCTATAGATTGTACGATATGCTTTATTATATGCTTCCTTTGTTCTAATTTTTTTAAGGAAACCTATCTTTCCTTACTAGCTTCACGAGTTTAATATCAGTTAAAAACTGTATTTTATGATAATACTTATAGTTTAGGTTTGACTAAATTATTTGCAGTTTCCTTGCTTTAATATATTTTTCAGTGAAACAAAGTTGACTTCTAAGGGCATACACCTTTGCTTTTTACTATAGGTTTGCTTCAAAGTTGACCTCAGATTTCAAATAAATGTTTAAAGTTTGTCATGAAATATAATTATTTCTCTAGGTATTTCTAAAACATGCTGGTTGAAGAGTGGTTTTGATACAATTATAGATAGACATTAATATGTAATGGCTTTATATTCCATTCTGTTTGAATGCATATATTTTGATCATTATAAAAACAATATGACCCCAGTATAGAAGTATTAGAAATTGAAAAAATAAAACCATCCTATATTAATCTAATCATACTATTTTAGTACAAACACTGGAAGTACTTCAGGTCATGTAGGTTCAGTTTTTGAGAAGCATATGATTCTCCTAGATACCCAAAACTTGCTAGATCCTGGGAATACAAAGAAGAAATGGAGCAGTGTCCAAGTTCACAAGAGTTTCCCAGAGCACATGAGAGTCTCCTACAGAGCATGCAGAGACCCTTTTATTTATTTTTAAATTATTTTTTATTCATTTATTTATTATGTTTTTATTGTTAAATTTAATGGGGTAACATTGGTTGGTAACAATTAGATAGTTTCCGGATGTACAAGTCCACATCACATCACCCATCGCAGTATGTGCCCACCACCCAGAATCAGCTATTATTTTTTTATTGTTAAATTTATTGGGGTGACATCAGTTGGTAATAATTACATAGGTTCCAGGTATATGGTTCTACATTACATTGTCTATGCATCTTATTAAGTGAAACAACTCAGACTGAAGAGATCCTGTTAGAATGAAGTGTCAGACTCTAGCATATAACAATTACATGTTCGTAGAAACGGCACCAAGACAGAGGCTCAGGAAAGGTAATTTTTGGGTTTTATTTTAAAGAATAAGTTGGGCTAACTCAAGACAGGAGGGGAAAGGTTATTCTAGGAAAAAGAAATGCATAAATCAAGGCACATGTCACAGCTGCATTTGGAGTACTATAAGCAATTCATTGTTCTGGAATATAACCTAAGTGATGGGAAATGTTAGAAATTAAACTTTTGACCAATTGCAATTGAGTCTGTGCATCGTGTTTTGAAAAGTTTTAATCAAGGGATAGGTACATGTAGAGTTGTATTGATTTTTATACACACACACATGTGTGTGTGTATGCATGTATGTATGTGTGTATATATATTTCATTTCATAGAAAGTCATATGGCTACACATTATTTTACTTAAGAATTATTAAATATTACATACTGTTATATATTTAAATTGTTAAATATGTATTGTTAAAAATAAAATAATATTATGGCTACTACTTACATTAATATCAGTAATCCTACGTTTTTCTTTGTGTGTGTGTGTGTGTGTGTACTGTAGTCTGGATTATTCCTCTAGAATATGGTTCTAGGCTTGCATATACTCTAACACGATATAAAACACTTTTACAGCTCTTGATATATATTAGAAATTACTGAATAAAATAGTTTTTACAAATTTAACCCCCCACTTATAAAGCAAGTTAGGATGTGTACATTTTCCAACATCTACTTCCAATGTTGGTGATTTTTCCTCACCTAAATTTTGCAAACTTATTTGGCAGAATATTTCTTAGCCTTTAATATCAGATCCTTATGGTACAATGAGAATTATTCTCATGTCTTAATGATGTTATGAGATTAATTTAAGTAATGAATGAAAATTGCTTAGCACAATGGCACATATAAAAGTACGATAAATTATAGCTATCATGTTGTTATTACCTCTCTGAATACTAAAGATGATCTTAATCTATTTTCTTTCCCTTCCTGGATTTATTGGAGAATTAATAACTTAGTAAATACTTAACACTCATATTAGAAAGCATTTTTACTTTATACTAGTGATTGACTACCAGCTCACACTACCACAATTATCATGGGGTGCAACAAGTAGTGTGATTATTTCAAATATCCCCCAAAATATCAGTCCATGTAAACTAGTTACGTTTAATACAATTTAGCCAACTTCCTTAGGTTCAAAGTAAGGAAATAAATAAATAAGGTAGTCCAATGGACTCACCACATTTTAGGTAAGAAAAAATGACTCTTACCTCTATTTCTTACACATATATCAGAAAGCTTCTCTTATACTAGAAACTATACAAAAGTAGAAGTGAACTTTCTTAATACATACTTTGTTAAAGAAGAATAATGCTGGGGATGGAGCACATAATTCTCAAACATTAAGAGATTGAACACTAAGTACCACTGTATAATCTTGATGTTGCCCAAAAATGTTAGACTGAGAGGTATTATAAAAACCAAACAATTAAATTAAAAAATTATTGTTTTACAAATTCATCCAGTGATGAATGACTATTCAGTGTTAGATATAACTAGCTATAATTGGCATATTTTGTTTCCTTTCCTGAGTAGACTAATTTCTTTCATTTGAGTCAGGTTTACTGAAATATAATTTGTATAACAACAAAATTTACCTCTTTTAGCTGTTTCTCTCAAAGCATTTGTCCATTTAACCTTAGATATCAAAATTATAGTGATAATATTCATAATGATCCTTTATAGTTTTACTGCCTATAGGATCTGAGATGATATTCTTACTTCTGTTCTTGATAATGGTAATTTGTGTCTTCTCTCTTGATTCCTTAGTCAGCCTGGCCAGAATTTTATCAGTTTTATTCTTGGTATTTTCAAAGGACCAGTTTTGGTTTTGTTGATTGTCTCTACTGCTTTTGTGTTTTCAGTCACACTAATTTCGGCTCTTTTGTTTCCTTTCTTCTTTTTGCTTTGATTTAATGTGCTCTCCTTTTTCTAGTTTCGTAGGTTGAATCTCATAAGACTTAGAAATTTGAGCCGTTTTTTTCTTAATGTAATATATTTTTAAAGTATTACTTACGCTTCATCACTAACATGTTGACATGTGTTTTCATTTTCATTGAATTACAAATATTTTCTAATTTTCCTTTTGGTTTCTTCTTTGACACAGGGTTCATTCAGAAGTATGTTTTTAAATTTCCAAATATTTGAGAATATTCCAGGTTATTTTCTGCTGATTTCTAGCTTCCTTCCCTTGTTGCCTGAGGACATAAGTTGTACAATTTCATTCTAGAATTTCTGTGTCACAGAATATGTATTGTTTATCATAATAATAAATAAAAAGGTGTGTTCTTCTGTTGTTGGGTTTCTACCCACTGTCCTAAAAAATGTTAGTTAGGTCAAGTTAGTTGATAGTACTGTTCAGGTCTTATGTTTATTAATTTTACTTTACCTATTCTATGAATTATGAAGACATATCCAACTCTAATTCTGGATTTTAGACTAGTCATTTTTATGATGCCAGGCATAGTGGTACTGATTTTTAATATCAAATAAATTAGCCAATTTTCACTTATTTGTTTAAAGTCACATAATTAGTCAAAATGTGTCTACTGATACTTTAATTCAATGTAATTCAGGCTTTAGTTGAAATAAGAAGCATCAGATACTTTCCACTAAGCAGCACATAATAACAACTATGTATGTGCTCATGCATAATTTAATCATAGACATATTTTGGTATTTGGGGATCTGTTGCTATTTAATAAACTTTCTAAATATCACCCTGCAAAAGGCAAAACAATATAATTTTCCTGACAGTAACATCTTGGGTGATGATTTTCAGGAAATTTCCATTTTAAGGCTGAGTTATAACAGCTTTAGAAGGGAGGTTAGCCTAAATAAGATACTAAGAATCTCTCCTTTCTGTGACATCATTCTTATCATCAAATCAGCATACTTATTTTATTTACAATTTATTTGATTTAATATGTGTATTGAGGGCCTATCACTTTTCTTCTATGAAGTAGCTTACTAAATTGAGCCTTTCTTTGTCAAGTATAAAAAAGGACAGTAACCATAGTCCTACTTATATATTAGGAATTTTTAATAAATTAGAAGGTGAATAGACTATGTATTTGGCACTAGAACTATAACCATTTGTAACCATTTGCTAGAATTTAATCAATTATAACCAGTTAAGAATTGTATGCAAGTCAATACAAAATGATTTAATATCAAGCAAAAACACTGATATGTAAGTGAAAGTTGCTACTTTTCTCTGAAATACACACACACACCCCGAACACTTTCCCCCCAGAAATTTAATTATACCTGTACTATCACTTTGTATAAGTCTTTGAATGATCTTATATTGTTACTAACTCAACATTTCATGATCTTTTCTTCCCTAGGCTGCTAATTAAATCAGTGACTGAACTCTTTAATTCATACTAAGGCAATTAGGAATTTCTATTTCTTTACAACTAGTTCCCTCACATAATTGCACCATTCCTTTTTTCTAGACTCTTGAAGAAGCAAGATTGAACAAATTTAATGGGTTTCCTTTAGCGCAGGCATGTTCAACCTGAGGCCCAAGGACAGCTTTGAATGCAGCCCAAAACAAATTCTTAAAACATTATGAGAATTTTTTTGCAACCTTATTTTTAGCTCATCAGCTAGTGTTAGTGTATTTTATGTATGACCCAAGACAATTCTTCTTCCATTATGGCCCAGGGAAGCCAAAAGGTTGGACATCACTGCTTTAGATTCACAAATAAGACTGATTTCCCAAGACTATGGCCAACTGGTATCCATCTTAATGGAAGATAGTTTGATTGGTCAAAAATGAGGTAGTCAATTTCCTAATGTGGCTTTTGATTAATCCAATCCAATGATTCTGAATTTGTAAACCTATTACAAATGAAAAGTCTAACTTGTAAAGCATGAATTCTTATTTTTTATCCAGAGAAAATTAGTGGAAAGAAAATTAAGTTCCCTCATCTAAATAAGTACCTCTGGGAACTATTCACCTATGAATATATGGAAGTTTCAGGCTGTAACTTACCCAATTTCATTAGCATTAATGGGAGTTTTGTGTGAAATCCTCTGTGGACCATTGCTTTAGGAGATCTATAAGAGGTTGTTGATTACCTTTATTTTGTAATGGCTTTATTCTCCAGCTCCAATTTTTAATCCATTAAACTTGCAATAGATACTAAATTTTAAAAGGAGTCAAACTTGGACTTTTGAAGGTAATTAAATCAGAGCAGTATCTCACAGAATCATTCATTATTGTTAATGCAAGATGCTTTTCACATTCTAGGTCCCCAACATTCTCCTAGTTTGCTGTCCACAGAGCGTGAAAACTCAAAATTGAGCTTTTAGCCTTGACCTAATTATGTTATGTTGCTATATCATTTGTGGATATTCTACTAAAGCCCAGTTCCCCTCATTGCGGAACCATGAATTCTGCATGCACTTAGATGATCCTTTGAGCACATACCCTGTCCTTCACTCGGCTTCATAATTTCCAACAACCATTACATAGTGTGAAAAGAATTTGTGTCCAAACATGAAAAACTTGGAAATAAAAAATAGAATTGGTGGGAGATGTGGGTACAGGGTATGCATGCGCAAATATCAGTTGAGGCACACTGGGGAACCTCAGGGACCTGGACTGCTTTGGGGGCCTGTGTGGCCTTGTGGCTAAAGGAAAGACACCCAATTCTTTCAGCGGAGGTCCTGAAGCTTCCACCTTCAGCTAGGAGCCTTTTTCTTGGGACCTAGTATGTTTTAGGACCCCCAAGGCCTGGGGTACAGTCTCTGAGCAATTCAGAGGAAGAGGAGTGACTTCTTCTCTCCTTTTATTTTTTTTATAGATTTATTTTATTGTTTTTGACAGAGACAGAGAAAAGGGGGAGGGCCCAGAGCAGTCTCCATAGTTGTAGGTTATCAGTTCTTGGCATGTTTTCATTCCACACAGGTGGGCGGGGGCTGCACAGGGCAGGAACTGGGTGGGGACCACCTGCATGGGAGCTACACCTCCATGAGCTGGGGGGTCAAACCGGGGGCCTCCCATATGGGAAGCTCGCCCCAGCAAAAACCAAACTGGGGGCCACACCCAAGTTCAGCATATGGGTGTGCACGGGCCTGGGCTGGGATTCAATCCTCATTCCCCAGGGCTTCGAAGTAAGCGTTTATCCCACTGAGCCATCCTGGCATCCACAAAGAGTGACTTCTGACTAGAGGAAAATTTGGATGAATTATCTAGCACATGGCAAACAAAGCACCAGAAATCTGATAGTATCCTCCTTTCTTTGATAAAAGCCTTGTTTTGTGTGTGAAAAGGGAGGCAATGTTGTAAAAGAAGCAGCAGCTATGAACCCCAAACTCCGCCAAACCCAGATCTGGATGGTGGGTGGGTGAGCGTTCAAGTGGTTGGATCAGGATTCTGTTTCAGATTAATTCACTGTGGAATTTGAAGTTGAGTTTCAGTTCAGAAGATGATAACCCTAGTGCAGAAGAAGAATACTCAGAGGAAGATGACAAGGTTCATTTAAATATAACTTATTTAATACTTTTCACATAAGCAGAAAAATTTTGTATGATTTAACATTAAAATTTTAGGTGCCCTTTAGTCTTCTGATTCTTAGTTTCTCTGCTCTTTCAGAGACTCTTAAAATACTCTTTTCGTATCAAAAATAAGCTGGTAGTCATATTTGGTGTTCTATAAGTAAAAAATGTATTTCTTATTCCCCAGCCCCTTTGGTATATAAGAGATTGGTGGTAAAGATACTGTCAATTGAGAAGTCTTTGAGAAAAGTTATCATTTATCCACAAGACAGAAAACTTTTTAAGGCTCTAGAGTAGAATATGGAGTTGTTTTTGAGGATCTAACCTGTATACCAAGCCCTTTAAAGCTTTGATTTTAAGATTTAGTGGAATCTATTGTTTCCCTAAGGTTGAAAAGCAATTCTAAGACACTTTGAATTACCTTTTTGGGATGGGTTCTGTGGTTGCTGGAAGGTTTTAGACCTTTGCTTAAGGTAAGTTCTAGAAACCAGTGAATTAAAAAAGATTAATTCAAAAATTTAATAATGTAAAAATGTTCATTTTAAAACTAGTCAGAAAGGTCATAACTTCTTTCTAAATTATCCAGACATTATGCATCAATTTTCTTCAAGAAAGACAGGGTCAGAACATAGGATTCTAAACTAAGCTCTGAAACTGATTAACTTCTTGATTTATATTTAAATATGAATCTTATTTGAAATAATATAGTGTAAATACCACTTTGAGTTAGGGTCCCAGTGTTTTTTTCTCCTGTGTGTGACAGCTGTACATACTCAGATGAGGACACAAACTCAACTAAACTGTAAGTTTAGAATAGAACTTAAGGGGTTTAGAATACAACTGAGAGGTCATTTTGCATAATGACTTTGTGTACCAATTACTAAGAGTATATTGTCATTATAAACTTCAAAAACAACCTCCCCTCCACACACACACACTCCTTGCCCAAGTATGCATATGTAAGTAGGAAGCAGATAGCAAAAGGGATCAGCACTTTATCCAAAGAGTGATCCTCGAATACAGTAAAATTGAATTAGATTAGAATCTATAGCACATGAACTAGACCTAAGTAGAATTCACCCTTTCTAAGGAAAGCTGGTGGTATAAATGAGATCATAAACAATGTTTATAGAATGAATAGATATATGATGGTCCTGCTATTTATAAAACACTCAAATCCATGTGCAAACGGAGTCTCATGCTGCCTGCCTAGGAATTACTAATGCATTTTTGATTGTTTACATCTTTAGGTTTATTGTACCTGTATTACATATTGATTAATAAATAAGTAAATAATTTATTAAATGTTTGATTAAGAAAAAGAATGAAAGAGGAGCTATTAATGATTATGTAAGGACAAGCATAAAATGAATCACCCTACTTTTAACTTCAACCTTCTGTTTTACCCATTCACACTAATATACCCTGGTCCTTAAAATCTAGAAAAGAACCACTTATAAAACATAAACAGCCCACTCTGTTTTTAACTACAACTTTCTAGCCTCCTAGCTCTGCAGTTAGTTTTATCCCAATTTGCCCTTCATCTGACCAAGATTGTCATTCTTCTATCCTTTCTAATTTTTTCACATATACATATATCTATATTGTACTCCACCCCCACCTACGTTCTTCTCATGTGGAATAGATGGCAAGTCAACTGGTCCCTGATATCTGTACACTTGTTCAGCTGTCATTCTCTCCCACCTACTTCTCAGAACAGATTATGGCTCACACCCATTATCACACTTCCCTAATCAAGTGTCAGACTAGGTACACTATTCAGAGAAAAACCACAGCCTCACAAAGTATTGTTCCTTTAATACATTTTCTTAAGAACCAAAAAGGCCCCCAAGACAGCCTGACAATTCTGTTGTCTCAGTCAATTTTCACCTTCATTAGTTATTTTAAATCTTGGCCATCTTTGACATCTGCTCACTAACTCTGTAAACTATTTGGAGCTGGTCAATTTACTTCTTATTTCAGAGAAAATAAATAACAATAAAATTGAAAATCTGGGGGAAGCCAGGATGGCTCAGTGGGTGAATGCTCGCTTTGTGACCCCAGGGAATCCTGGCCCCTGCCTGTGCAGACCCATGTGCTGAACTGGGGTGTGCTTCCCATGAGGGAGGCCCCAGTTTAGTTCTCTCCCCCTGGTTTGACCCCTTGCTTGAGAGGGGTGTGCCTCCCATGCAGGAGGCCCCCAGCCTAGTTCCCATGCTGCGTGGCCCCCACCCACCTGTGTGGAATGAAACCATGTTGAAAACCGATGACATACAACTATGGAGACTGCTCTGAGCCCTCCCCCTTCACTCTCTCTCTCTCTCTCACTTGCTCTCTCTCTCTCTCTCTGTCTCTGTCAAAAACAATAATAAAATAAATCTTCAAAAACAAAAACCAAGAAAATCTGTCAACACCAAAAATGTACCTGTGTTCTTATTTTTGTTCTTTACAGCAGGGGTCTCCAACCCCCACACTACAGACCAGCCTGTTAGGAACCAAGCTTCACAGTAGGAGGTGAGCAGTGGCCCAGTGAGCAGCTCTGTTTATAGCTGCTCCCCATTGCTGGCCTTTCTACCTGAGCTCTGCCTCCTGTCAGATTGGTGGTGGCATTAGATTCTCATAGGAGCATGAGCCCTATTGTGAACAACATGTGCAAGGGATCCAGGTTGCATGTTCCTTATGAGAATCTAAAACCAGATGATCTGAGGTGGAGCTGAGGTGGTGATGCTAGTGCTGGGAGTGGCTGCAAATACAGATTAATATTAGCAGAAGTGGTTTGACTACACAGAAACCATAATAAATCAATTGCTTGCAGACTCAAACCAAAACCATATCAGTGAGGGGCAAGTGACAATTAAGCTGCATCTGGTGGCAGGCTTTATAGTGGCAAGTGAGTTGATGTATTTCAATTGTACAGCTGCATCTGGTGGCAGGCACTAAGTCAGCATCTGACATTTAATTTAGTCCATGCATGGCCCGCCCATGATTGCATATACCACTTCTGCCTGCACCTCTTTTCTGCACTGTGCACTTGTCTCAGGCACAGTTTTGGTAAGCCCACAGCTAATGCTAGCTAGAACGAGTAGAAAACAAATGTCACTGGAGATCTTCTTTGAAAAGGGGTCAGATCTAACAATGAGACAGCAGAAGACTCTAAGACTGCCAACAAAAAGAAAGCTGAATTTGAAAGAAACTACCAAGAGTCCTACTTAAATTACAGGTTCATTGCAATAGGTCATTCATATTCCCCAAGCCCACTTTGTATAATGGGGCGACCAACTATCAAACAAAGCTATAAAACCTTCAAAACTGCTTTGCTACGTGGATACCAAGCGCCCTTGCATTAAAACACAAGCCTTTGGAGTTTTTCAAAAGAAAAAAATAGAAGTGAACATGAAGAACAGAAGCAATTATTGAAGGCCACCATCTCATCAAATGTGTCTGCACTGAGAGCGTCAATCAGGGTGGCTAACCGCATTGCTAAAGCTAAGAAGTCCTTTACTATTGGTGAAGAGCTCATCCTGCCTGCTGCTAAGGACATCTGTGGTGAACTTTTAGGAGAGGCTGCAGTTCAAAGGTGGTACGTGTTCCTCTTTAGGCTAGCACCGTAACTAAAGAAATGGATGAAATAGCAGAGGATATTGAGGCACAATTGTTAGAGAGAATTAATGAGTCACTGTGCTATGCAATCCAGTCTGCTGGATCCACTGATGTTGACAATAAGGCAACGATGCTTGTTTTCGTGTGATATATTTTTCAGGAGGATGTGCATGAGGATATGCTATGTGCACTTCTGTTGTCAGCCAACACCACAGCTGCAGAACTATTCAAGTCTTCGAATGATTACATATCAGGAAAACTGAATTGGTCATTTTGTGTGGGTATATGAATAGGCAGAGTGGCTGCCATGACTGGGCAGCTTTCTGGTTTCACTACTCAGGCCAAAAAGTCACCTCTGAATGTGAGTCTACACACTGTGTCATCCATAGAGAAATGCTGGCTAGCTAAAATATGTCACCTGAACTTGACAATGTTTTGCAGGATGTGATTTAAATTATCAACCACATTAAAATACATACCTTTAACTCACATTTGTTTGTGCAGTTCTTTGAAGAGATGGACGTAGAGCACACATATCTCTATACACACATAGAAGTGAAATGGCTTCTAAAGGTAGATTACTAGCTAGATTTTTGAGTTATAAAAGCTGCTTCAGAGATTTCTTTTAGAAAAACAATCACCACTGGCAGCATATTTCAGTGACATAGAATGGGATGCGAAATTTCCTTATTTGTGTGACATATTCAATTTGCTCAATGAACTCAATCTGTCACTTCAGGGCAGAATGACAACTGTGTCCAAGTTGGCAGATAAAGTGGCTGCATTCAAGGCCAAACTGGAGGTATGGGGGCAACTAGTGAACATTGGGATTTTTGACATATTTCTACCTTTAACAGAGATTTTGAAAGAGACTGAGCCAGGGCCTCTTTCTCCCAGCTGGTGCATGCTCACCTATCTCAACTTTCAAAAGAGTCTGAGCATTACCTCCTAACCACAAACGACCCCGAAATGGGAAGGAATGGATCCATAGCCCATTTGTGAATAAGCCAGCTGAATTGACTTTGTTCATGTTAGGAGAGAATCAACTTCTTAAGAATGCAAATAAGGGTGGGCTTAAAAGAATGTTTGAGACAACTTCAAATATATGTTCTGGATTAATGTCAAGGCAGAATATCCTGAGATTGCCACAAATACACCGAAAAGCAAGCTCCCATTTCCAACATCCTATCTTTGTGAAGCAGGGTTTTCTGCAGTGATGCAACCAAAATGAGATTACAGAGTAGACTGGACATAAGCAACACATCACTGTCTCCCATCACCCCCAGATGGGACTGTCTAGTTGCAGGAAAACAAGTTCAGGGCTTCCCTGATTCAGCATTATGGTGAGTTGTATAATTATTTCATTATAGATTACAATGCAATAATAATAGAAATAAAGTGCACAATGAATATAATGTGCTTGAAACACCCCCTCAAACCACCTGCCCACCCCCACCCCTGGTCCTTGGGAAAATTGTTTTCTAAAAAACTGGTCCCTTGGGCCAAAAAGCTTGGGACCAGTGCTTTACACCCACCATTGTATAAACGAGACCTTTCTTCATTGAAAGATTAATTCATTCATCTGATTTCTGAAATCTGTTGCTTTCTACTTCCCAAGAGAAATAGCTACATTGATTTCTTCCACTTTCTTCAATTAGCTAGCATTAGTTGGTAGAATATGAAAGCACATTTATAGGTGAAAAGATTGAGAGCTATAGAAATGAGTACCCAAAGTCATGTTGTTTGAACATGGAAGAGCTAGAATTAAGATTGAAATGTATGACACACTGGATAGAAGTATGATTGCTACTGTATAATGAGTGCATCCTATAATTTAAACATCCTCTGGTCTCTCTCATCCTAAATCAAATTTCATTAAATTATCTTGGAATAATTACCTACTCTTACTGTCTCTCATTTTCACACCATCTATCCATGCATCAGCTCACAACAAGTTGCCTTTACCCTGCTCTGTTCCCCAAACACCTCACTTTTACTGTGATTGTGAGCTCCTTGTTGTCAAGATCACATCTCCTTTCTGAGTCTCACTTGACACTTGATTGTTTTTAAAACTCAGTGTTTGTGACACCTCACATTTTGGCCCCCCTACCTCTCTGCCTGCTCTCTCTTACTTTCCTTCACTCTTATTTCCTTAAATGCTTCTCAGTTGCTGATTGTCAATAAGATGTGGCCCTTGGCCATCTCATCTATGATCTAGATCTGGATGAGGGCCTGTTTGCTGATGCTTCCAAGAAGTACAAGGAAGATCTCTTTGAACTCTAATTCACCATCACCACCCTTTCACATGCACCCAGAACATTAGAGTTTTCTGTCCGAATAGCTTGTATGTGCGGTGCAAACATTTGACCTAGTATGTGGAGCTATAGCTGAGGAAGTATTTTGGAAGCCATAACTATCAATGTGCATATTGCTGACCCTTTGGTCCCTTGGTGTGTATCTGGGCTTCCTCATACCTCTGATGCAGATGGATAAACAAAATTTCACTCCTATCTATTTTTCTTCTCCATCATCTCCCTCACTGTTAACGGTGCTGAGGTTTGAACTATTGTTTCCATATTTAGTCATTACATATGTGCATATAATAGCTTGAGGTTTTGAAAATTTTTGCCAATTTGTGAGTTTCATGGAGGGAACAATCATTCTAAATTTTATAGACACTATAAAGTGGGACTTGTATATAACAATCTTAGGAGTTTTTTGATTGAGGACTGAAGTCTGTGGGTCCCCTAACCTGAAGTGCTGAAAATTCTGATCTGTTCTTTGTGTTCCTGGCTCTTCCACAGTTTAGATCTGCAAACATCAGAGGCTGTGCAACAAAAGTACTCTCACGGGTAAATGAGTAGTGTTAACGCAGAGATACATCAGTTTGTTTACTTGGGAATCAGACCTGGTTTCATACCCAGCACGTATCTCTCTCTTTTTATTTAGTGGCAAGGGAAGAACAGATATGTACTATAGTAAGCAAGTACCAGAGTATAGCATTAGCAAAATTTGCTGCCAAGTTCTTAGGTTGGTCTTGTCTAAAGGTAATTAATTTTCTTTGAAGACAGGGGTTAGGTTAGAGTGTACTTTGGTTTAATTAGATTTCTTTGTCCATTATGTACCTACTCTTTATCCTTTTATGTCCCATTGTTTTATTTTAGTCACTAAAGAACAGAGATAGGTGACTAGGGAAGAAAGGGAATTTTAGTTAAAAGTGAAAGAGGAAAGAATAGACTAAGGATAAAACTCGTAGTGTCCCAGGGGTTCTCCATAGATCTCTGTGCATATTTATATTACCGCATACATTACTACTTATTTTTCAGTGCCCCCTTTTAAAGAAGAAGATCTTCAGAATAACAGGGACATTATTTTATCAGACTAAGTAAACTATAGTGTTAGGTACTGTGCCTAGCCCAGAGTAGTCAAATACTTACAGATTTCACTAAGTAAACCTTCTCGACCACCAACAAATTCTCAATGGAGTCTTTGTCTTTCCAGAAAATAAAAACAATTTTGAACACATACCACTAAGGATTATAGTTTTATTGTTATCTCTGGAAGAATTATACATATAAGTTCTTCATGTAATGGTAAGATTCTACTAAAATTTTAGACTTTCATTACTCCATTTGTTATCAAAATGTTTGTGAAGGAAACAGGAAAGGTGAAATATAGGTGAGGCCTATCATAGTACCTTTGTATGCCACACACATCAGGTACAAAATTCTGGACTTGACTGTTGCTATAATGTACCACCTGCCCTACATAACAAATTCACACCCATAGTTAAGAGTCAGATATAAGATAGGTCATGATATACACAGTAGAACCTTCATAGATTCTCTCTTTTTCTCTACGCACTCAAGAAATTTATATACACCCATGCGCATGCACACACACACAAGTCTGAAAAAAGCAGCACATAAAACCATTACACAGGGGAAGCTGGGATGGCTCAGTGGGTTAAGCACTTGCTTTGCAGCCCCAGGGACCGAGGATCAAATCCCAGCCCCGGCCCATGTGGACCCATATGCTGAACTGGGGAGTGCCCCCAGTTCAGTTCTCACCAGGGTGAGAACCTGGCCCAGTTCCTGCCCTGTGCAGCCCCGCCCACCTGTAGAATGAAACTATGTGGAAAAACCGATGATGTGCAACTATGGAGACTGTTCTGGGCCCTCCCCCTTCTCTCTGTCTCTGT
>PVKE010034750.1:0-17239 GCA_004027555.1 Craseonycteris thonglongyai
ACTGTTCTAGGCTCTGAGGATGGAGCAATGGATAAGATGGAAAGGTCACTGTTCTTACTAAATTTACATTATAAACTGTGTATATGTGGAGCGGGGAGAATAAACAATAAGCAAATCAACAAATATACAGGTCCCAGCAGAAGTAACACCCCTTTTTCATGAGCTGGTAATCTATACCAAATCTTTTATTACAATATTATGAGCATGTAAATCTGTGACATAAAAATATCACACTCAAGCACACTACATGACATGTTAGATTAAATGTTCAAATGTCCAAGTCTCACGTGAAGCAAAGCAAGCCTTGCAACATTGCGACATTACTTCTCTGGACCCTGTATAACATAATATTCTGCCTTGCACTGGAGTGAAGAAAATAAAATGATGAGATAGAGAGTGAGGGAGGAGGGCGATCTTTTAGACAATTGTTTGGGGAAGATTTTCTGAGTGACTTTTGAGCCTTGCCCTAAGTTAAACTTCAGTTTTTCATAGGTAATTTCCTTCTAAATAGCCTGACTTTTGCTACTTCAGTGTCTAAAGTAGAATTTTTCTTTCTCCCCTCTAAGCTTCACCATTTTGGTCATTGTTATCATTTTATCTCTAAGACACCCAGACCCTGAAACCTTCGGGTCATTTTTGCTTTTGCCTTTTCTGTCCTAGTCTGCTACTTGGTAGGTCTAGACAGAGCATCTTCTCTAGGACATGTTCAGCCTCTGTCTCTTCCTGGCCGTGGCCATGACTGTGGCACATGCTTTCAGTTTCCCACAAGGAGATTGTTGGATCTGCCTTCAAACCAGTCTCTCCGCCTCCTGTTTTCCGGGTCTGCTCGACCCTGCGGTAATATTAGCCTTCTACAGCGTTCTGATCAAAACCTCTGAGCTGCTGGTGGAAAATATTTTCGCCTACAGCATGAGACAAGAGACTTCTTCACTCAGGTTCCAGATCCTGCAAAATCTGATGTCGTCACAATTCTCAACTCTTTCCAAATCGACACTTAGCCTCTTCCACATACGATTTGAAACACTGTATGTATCAACTCATTTTACTGTTACAGCAATGGTCTGAGGTAGGTAGGTGCACTGATGGTTGTCATTTTACATAGGAGGAAGTCAAGGCACAGAGAAGTTAATTGACTCGTCCCAAGTCCTGGAACCAGCATACACCCCAGATTTCAGTGGCAAAGTCTAGCTCTGCAGTCTAGCCTCTAACCAGAGTGGTAGATGTGACCTTCTAATATTTATAATGTATTCTTTTTTTTATTATTAAAGATTTATTTTTATTTCATTTTATTTTTTGACAGAGACAGACAGAGAGAGACAGAGAGAAGGGGGAGGGCCCAGAGTAGTCTCCATAGTTGACAGCATCAATTTTCCATATAGTTTCACTCCCCAGGTGGGCGCAGAGATGTGCAAGGCAGGAACTGAGCCTGGAGCCTCCCGCATAGGCCTCGGCAAGAACTGAACTGGGGGCACTCCCCTGTTCAGCATATGGGTCCACATGGGCTGGGGCTGGGATTTGTTCCTCGGGCTCTGGGGCTGCAAAGCGAGCGCTTGACCCTCTGAGCCATCCCAGCTTCCCCTTTAATGTATTCTTGTATGATTGGTGCTGTTCCTCCAGGCAGGAATACTCTCTGTCTAGCTCTGTTTCTTTGTCCAAGTCCACCAGGTCCAGCTGAAGTAGCCCCCACATCCCGTCTCTAACCAGCCTCATCTTCAGTGGCTGTTCCCCCTCTGAATTGTTAGAACAACCTTAGAATGTATCTGCTTCTACTGCACTTTGGTGCACATTATTTTGCATATGTGTTCTGTTTTTGCAACTGGATTGCAAACTACATTAAATCAGATGCAGTGGCCTAAGAAAGATCTAGTTCAGGGGTGCTCAATCTTTTGGCTTCCCTGGGCCACACTGGTAAAAGAATTATTTTGGGCCACACATGAACTACACTAACACTAATGACAGCTGATGAGCTTTAAAAAATTGCAAAAAAATCTCACAATGTTTTAAGAAACTTTTTGAGTTGGGCCCCATTCAAAGCCATGCTGGGCTGCATGCCGCCTATGGGCCGTGGGTTGGACAAGCTTGTGTTAGCTCATGCAGTAGGTACTCAGTATTGATTGTCTGGGGCAGTCATGGGACATTTTGTGAAATAAAGCCTGTATCCAGGTATTATTGCTGACTTTTAGTATGCTTACGTTTAAAACAGGCCATGTAAAAATGTATCCATAAAGAGCAATTCATTCAGCAAACACTTACGGAGCATATACTCTTATGCTCCACACCAGGCTTTCTTCTAAGTCCCTGTGTTGCATCACTGAACAGAAGTGGCTCAGTCAGATTAGACCTCGTGATGTTGGGATAACAACCGATCACCAAGTCTCAGTGGTTTCAAATGAGAGCTTTGTTTCTGATCACGCACTATGTCATTTTGATGGCTGCCAGGGGATTTGTGTTCAACTGCTCACCCAGGGAATGAAGCCAACCGAGCAGCCTCCATCATGAGAGGCGAGGGATGGTGTGTTAGAGGAAGGAGGGAATGTAGCAGAGAGTGTGCTGGCCAGGGAAGGCTCGGCCCAAACGTAACACACACCCTTTCTGCTCATCTTCTATTGGCAAAAATAAAAAAAAAAACATCAAACAGCTGTATCTATGTCTAACTAGAGGTGAAAATAGGCTCCTACATTACACCTGGAAGAAGATAGAGCTGAACGTCAGTGGATGGTCTCATGGCTTCCCACAGACACAGATTTCTGCCTCCTGGAGCTTATTCTAGATTCTAGAGCAGGCCCCAGACAGTAAGTTACAGATACAATAGGTAAGTAAGCTATAAAATGTGTTGTGAAAAGTGTTGTGGAAAAAGAAAAGGTAGAGTGAGGCTGGGGGCTGCAAGTGTCAGGGATGTGGTGGAGATGGCCCAGGGGTACAGTGTAAACTGGGGTGTTCATTAAGGCAAAGGTATTGAACAAGGACTTGATGGAGGTGAAGAGGTGAGTTGAGGCTATCCAGGAGAGCGAGTTCTAGGCAGTGGGAGTAGCTGGGAGCTCTCTAGTGACAGTGTTACTGAAGATCAGTAAGGAAGCTGGTGTGACTAGGACAGATGGGGACAGGCAGGTGACCTAGGAGCTCAGTCCAGACCATGTGGGGCCCTGGAGGCTGCTGTCAGGATTCTGACTTTTATACCGAATGCCATAGAGAGACATGGCAGGATTTTGAGTTAAAAAATATAATGGTTTCCCTTAACTTGTAAAAGGATCTGTGTTAAGAATGAGCGCTTGAGGGGTGAGCGGGCCGCATAGTCATCCAGGTGAGGGCTGACTGCGGCTCACACAGGCCGAGGGTGTTTTCTCTTCCTGTGGACTCTGATGTCAGATTTCCTTTCGGGTGTGGCTGTGTTTTCAATGGTGGGTTTAGTTTCAAACACTGCGAGGCACTGAGAATGAAATCCAGCTTCTTCCCACGGCCCCCACGATGGCCTCTGCCTTCCTCCAAGTTCATCCTTTGACACCCGGCTCCTCGTTGAGGAACTCCAGCCACACTGGCCTCTTTTTGGTCACTTGATTACCCCACGTTCTTCCCAGTCTTGCTGAGTAGCCTTTTTATTCAGGACCCTCTATTTTTCTGTCTCAGTTCAAAGGTCTCATGTTAGAGAGGCCTTCCCTGACCAGGTAGCTCAAAGAGGCCTCTCCTGGTTATTCGTGGTCCCATCCCTCTTGTATTTCCTTCTTAGCCCTTATTATAATCTGCAATTCTGTCACTTATTTAATCCTTGTTAACTGTCTGTTTCAGACCATTAGAATGTAAGATTCAGTATCAGACAGTGGGCATGGGGTCTGTCTTGTTCTAAGTGGAATTCCCAGTGTTGAGAATAGCACCTGGCAGAATTAGGTACTTGACACATGTGTGCATGAACAAACCAATGAAAGATGAGTCTCAAAGGCTATGCTGGAGTTAATGAGGCAAAGACACAGGTCAGTGTATAAAATGTCCCAGGGGAATTTAAAAAGACTTTCAAGTAGCTCATAAAAACTTGAGGAGGTGATACTTTAGATAGTAACATGCTATTTGAACCCCAGACTGAATACCATCACTCCCAGCATGTTGGGCACCTTCTATTTTAATGAGCTATTTTTGCATCTGTTTCTTCCATCAGGGGCTATGTACTATCCTTCCTTTCATCTCTGGTGCCTAAGTGCTTGGCAAATACTTTTTGTACCCAACGGTATGGGCTATTCATATCTTCTAACTCTCTCACACTGAGCTCTCTAATTAGGCCCTTATTAAAAGTAAAATCTCATCACAAATCTTGTCAAGCCCTCGTGGAAAAAACTTCGCACAAATGCCATGATCTTTCAGATACATTGAGATGTATCTAATCAAGCCACCATCTGGGCCACAAGTTTTATTAACTCTACTTGGACTTTGTTGTGTTCCATCAATTTATGACCACATTATAAAATGTGAAGTATGAGATTTGAACTATATGATCTGTGATAATGCAGGAGAATGTGTGTTTCTTTTTTTAAGTTTTAAAACCCAAAACATTTTGAAACGAAAGTTAAAATCAGGGTTTAGAAATAGGGAGTGGACAAGGGTAGGCATTAAGAGGCACGTGAAGTTCTTTAACCAGGTGGGAGACGGTTAGCAACTGAGACACAGGCCAATGATGCATGTTCCACTTCCTCTGGTGACTTTTTGGAACACTGGTGAGCTACTGAAAATAACAGGAAACATTTAGACGAGAAACATGAAGAATGTGAGGAGGGAAGAGATAGGAGCTGACCAAGATGTGAAGTGTGTTTTCTGCCTTTTAAAACTACTGTTGAGTTGGTTTCCACTGAAAACCTATTAGCGATTTTATATATATATTTTTAATATTTATTTATTTACTTATTTATTTTGACAGAGAGAGAGAGAGAGAGAGAAAGAGATACAGAGACAGAGAGAGAACTGAACTGGGGGAGCTCCCCAGTTCAGCACATGGTTCCGCACGGGCTGGGGCCGGGATTCGATCCTCGGTCCCCGGAGCTGCAAAATGAGCGCTCAACCCACTGAGCCATCCCGGCTTCCCCAATTAGTGTTAAAATTTTGTTTTAGGTTAAAATATTGGTTTGTTTTTAACTAACTATATAAAGGATGTGTGCATGCCAGTTTGCCACAAATGCAAACACGTCCACAACCCACTGTCTCCTCTGGTCCTCCCAAGAATCCATCGGAAGGGAAAGCGGGTATTACGATTTCCATTTTACAAATGAGAAGAGAGAGGCTCAGAGCTTTGGGCAACTTGCTCCAAGTCACAGAGCTGTTAAGTGGCATAGCTGCCAACATGGGACCTTTGATGACACATCTCCTGTGTCCTGTCAACCTTACTTTGTTATTTCAATCTTCTGTTTTATTAGATCAGGTTCTTCTGAGCCAAGATTTCAGTAAGGATGTGCTTCCAGGAGAAGCCTGTGAGGGGCTGAGGCGCAGGATAGGGAAGGGGAGGAGCCAAACAAGGGTGATTCCAGAAGGGCCAGACTCAGCCTGAATTTTTATATTTTACTTTTAGAATTTTTAAAGAGTTTATTTGAGCCAAACGGATGCCACAAGTGAGATCTGAAATGCTCCCGACTCAGCCTGTGTTTTGAGGTAGCAGCACTGTGGAGCATAAATCACGTCTCCAGACAAAGGAGTTGTTAGCCTTTTGTGTTCTCACACACTTCTATGTTGACCAGACAGTGGGGAGAAGGGGGGTGCCCTCACCTTAGACAAGCACCCAGTGCCTGGTAGCAATTCACTAAAGGGTGCTTGTTAGCAGCCAGGCATACTTGATGGGACTCCAATAGAGTACCCCAAATCTATATTAATCAGGAGGGTTAAATGAACTACTACTAAACGTGGGATGCATGAAAGCAATTTAGAATTAAAAAAATGCTATACAAAGATAAGAAATCATGTTATACTGGTGCATTCTTAGGGCAGACGGAATCATCCCATCTGACACCGTCTTTGAAATCAGAACCAGAGCTGTAGTAATCCGACTCTCTCCCCCCACAAAGCTGATACAAAGCCACTCATTTAGAAAAAGGGGGTGAGATGAAGGCTGGACACTGTTTCATTGAAGTTAGAGACATTAATTCTATCAACACATTGAATTCAGACAAAAGATCCAGCATAGAGAACAAGGGATTTATCTCCAAATCACATAACTGGTAAAGGGTGGACATTGACTGTGGACCCAAGTCTTCCACGCCCAGGCTGGTCCTTCCCAAGTCCCTACCTGCCAAGCAGCAGGAAGCAACTTAGCTGGGCAGCACTGAGCTGAGGGTTGAGGGCAGGGATTAGGGGAGCTTTGGTTCCCTTGACTCCCATAGTCAGCAGTTCTAGAGGCTGCTGAGACACGGAGAGGGCAGGAAGTCTCTGGCATGTTTCTGAAAAGTCCTTTTCCACGAATGAACTCTTGTAAGACAAGAAGAAAGGCTCCCCTGTGACTGATGTGCTTGGTACAGAATCCACACAAAGTTCAAATGGGAAACCACCCAGGCTTGGCGAGGGGAGGAGGCTAGGTGCAGAAGTGAGCCTTGCTCGTGAATTAAAAAAGGAAAAATGGACTCCATCTCCTTGCATTCTCCATCATGCAGCCCTATAAAGTGTTGATGGATGGCTGCCTGGGTTAGAAGCTTCAATATCCCTCCCACCTCCTTTTAATATAAGGAAGATTTCTTTTGAAGGGAAGAATGAGAGGGAGATAAGGGATCTGGGGAGCCCTGTGTGCCTCCAATGTGATTTCCTGGCCTTTTCCCCGTATGCAGGGCTGGCATGGATCAGAAGCATCGGCGTAAAGTCACAGAATCATCTTATGAGAAATCCAACATGCATGCCCGCTCCATTTTCTTAAATTTCTAAAGAAAATGTACACCTTTAAAGGAAATATGTCACTTGTGAGTATATAAAGCCATCTCATTTGTACTGAAGTTAAAAAAAAAAAAAAGGATTGAACCAAACCCCAATGGAAGCTGTCTAAATGCTTGGGTTAGAAAGAAGATGGGGTCAAGTACAATCGCGGGTCCTAAAGCAATAGCCTGCTGCAGGAAGTACAAATCCATCTGCATTTAGTCTAAATGTAGAGTGACCTTTCATTACCAAGCCTTGAGCTTAAAGCTGGATGTAGTTATTGGAAATCATTTCCAAAGGTCATTTGAAAAAAAAAAGAAAAGAAAAAAGAAAGTAATATGGATTTAAAGATGCTTCCCATGTAGGTAGAAAGCCAAATCTGCCACACTAGTCAAAAGCAACATCGGGGGTGAGGAGTGGGGGGGAATCACTGTTGTACTGATGAGTTTTGACAACAATCTGAAAAGTCTAGAGCCACACAGGAATCAATTTATTTTCTTTCCTTAGCCATCAGTTGAATTGTTCCTGTGTACAATGCTGAACTATTTACCAACACCATACATAGAACAGAAAAAGAATATGCAATAGTATTTAGGAGGAAGTTGCTGAGAACCAGTAGCTTTCCTTAGAGGAGGGATAGTTTTACACTGATAGCCAAGGAGAGAACATTCCAATGAGCAAAAGTGTGATCTATTCCAAGTGGTGACATTAATATGCCGGGTGCCCAACATGTCATTAGAAAAATTTCAAAGGGCATATATATAGCTGAAGTCACTAGGGCATGATTACACGTGCCACATTAATAAGTAAAAAAAAAACTCACTAGCTCAGCAGGAGTGCAGAAATAGTCTTGTGTTCATCAGTGAATGCTAAATGAGCCCCATTTTTAGATGTGGGCAGGAGAGCAGGTGTGTAAGAAAGGAGATGTGCTTTGATGGTTCTCAAAGACAGTCTCTCCTCTCATGCTCTTTTTATTTTTAATGTAAAATGATGTTTAATATAGAATACCAAGTTATTTTTCTCAGAGTAAAACAGAAATTCACAATAAATTATTCTACTTTACTTGATTAAGGAATCTCTTTGTCTCAAAGATTCCCTTTACATTTTTCTTTTTTCTGACTTTTTGTGTAATATATATATATATATATATATTATAATATATATATATTGTTTTTCATTTGCACTTCAGAGAAGATTCCTAAAGGACAATGAGAATGCCTATTTAGATGATTTCTTTAAGGCCCATATGTTTATGAAGTACTAAATCAGAGTATCTGTCCTGTGCTAGAACTCTCCTAGACACTGGGGCTCATGTAGATTAAACATACACTACCTCATCTGCCCTCACAAATGTTGGTCTGCTGTTATCAGCTAAAGGGAGTTGCCTTCCATTTGCTATTTTTTAAAAATAATTGTTTTACTTTTCAATTACAGTTGACATGCAGAGTACATAATGTTAATTTCAGGTGCCACCATTTGGTATTTGTCACACAGAGGAACAAATACTATGTTCAGAAAGAAATCTGGGTTCCAGGGGTGCTTCCAACACCTACCAACCTTGTAACTGGAGACGAGAAATTTTATCGATTATTTTCTTTAACTTTTAAATGAGATAAATGATATCAGCCCTTATTACCTCACAGGGCTGTGGAGAAAATAAAATAAAAATGCCTCATAAATGTCAAAGTGTTATGCAAATTTAAAGCACTAATGCATTTAGTCAATGGCAGATTCAGTGCCTAGAGTCATGCTAAGCAGAGTGGGTTCTTTACAAAGGGATGAATCCAAGAGAGAGTTATGACCTTAGCCGACAGTGTGAATTTTCTAGGTGACAAATGTGACACGCTTATATCTGTGGTTTTGTTTTGTTTTAAGGATTATTCCAGTATGTCAGAGAATAAGAGGGTCTGTTATCCTTGAGAATGTTAGCCTTTGTGCTACTGTGTCCTTGAAATGTGCCATCCAATTTTGCTGTGAGAGTTTGACCATGCAAAATATATTTGCATAAATGATATCCCATTAAAACATGAAAGCTTTGTGCTTTTTATCTTGCTGACAACCTCTCGCATCTTTTTCTTTCATTATAAAAGCAATAGGTGTTCATAATAGAATGTTTTGGAAAAGCTGAAAAGGAGAAGTGAGAAAAATATCACCCATAGTAACATTATCCTCAGACAACCACTATTAACACTTTATTTCTTCACTTTTTGTATGTTTTTTTTGGTTGGTTGGTTTTATATGGTTGTGATCAAACTGTGTAACCAATGTTGTAGTCTGCTTTTATTCCCCACATAACATTGTAAAATAAGATGTATTCTATCTTTCCATTTCCTTTCTTCCTCTTGTCATTCAGAAACTAAGTCCTATACACCATCTCCTTCTGCTAAGCTCAACTGGTCCTGCAAATTTGATTGACATGGGGCTCAGGTATTACAATAACATGGTTATGCCACCAATGGAATCTGTGTCTTTCCTTTCCTGTAGGAATCACGTCTATTTGACTTTGTGTACAAAGAGCCTAGATCAGTGCCTGAAATCTAACTATGTAGAACAAACCACTAAATGTTATAATAAATTTTTAGCAAAAATTATGAGTAGCTGTTCTATAGCCCTTTGAGTAAACTATAATTTCCTTAAAAATCCTTCTATTTCTGGTTTAAATATTGTTACTACAAAGAACTATGTAATTCATTTTTTTAAGATTTACTTTTATTATTTATTTATTGTAAAGATTTTATTGATTTTTGACAGGGAGAAACAGAGACAGAGAGAGACAGAGGGAAGGGGGAGGGCCCAGAGAAGTTTCCATAGTTGATAGCATTAGGTTTTCCATATAGTTTCACTCCACAGGTGGGCGCGGGGCTGTGCAGGGCAGGAACTGGGCCGGAGCCTCCCACATAGGCCCCGGCAAGAACTGAACTGGGGGCACACCCCAGTTCAGCATGTGGGTCTCCATGGACCGGGGCCGGGATTCGATCCTCGGTTCTTGGGGCTTCAGAGCGAGTGCTTAATCTGCTGAGCCATCCCAGCTTCCCCACTTTTATTATTTTTGACAGATAGAGAGACAGAGAGAGACAGCGGGAAGGGGGAGAGCTCAGAGCAGCCTCCATAGTTGCACGTCATCAGCCTTCCACATAGTTTTCATTCCACAGGTTGGCACGGGTCTGCACAGGATTGGAACCAGGCCAGGGGCCTCCCACATGGAAGGCGCACCCCTGTGAACTGGGGGCCTCCCACATGGGAAGCACACCTTGGTGAGGGAGCTGAACCAGGGGCTCCAACATAGGAGGCTTACCCCAGTGACAACTGAACTGAGGGCACAACCCAGTTCAGCATGTGGGTCTGCATGGGCCACAGCCAGGATTCGATCCTCGGATCCTGGGGCTGTAAGCCAAGTGCTCAATTTGCTGAGCCATCTCGGCATCCCCTATATAATTCTTTTTTTAAAGTTTATTTTAGTTTTTAAACATTCCTAAACAAAGCTTTTAAACTGAAATTCAAAGGGGGAAATTCTAGGTTGAAACATGTCTTTTTTGACTCTTGACATCAATTACCCAATTGCTTTTAAAGATACTGCATCCATTATCACCACTTCCAGGCTATACCTTAGCATTCATTAAGACTCTATGAAGACACCATGGTGTTTCTTCCTCCAGGAAGCCTTCTCTGTTCCCCCACCACCTCTGACCTGTCAAGCTTAGGTACACCTCCTTTGTATTTCTATATAATTCTCTACCATAGATGTATGATGCTTTAGTACAGTTATGTATTTATGCATCTTTCTTCCAGACAAGACTATGAGCTCTTTTAAGGCAAGATACAAGATCTACTGACATTTATAATCACTCATGCCTAGAAGTATAACAGATTCTAATATGTTCTTGTTGACTACAAGTAGCTAGTGTTTAATCCAATTATATAATAAAATTGACCCATGAATAAGGATAGTGATGGCAATAATTATTATACGCCAAACATAAAATGGAGAACAGAGATATATAGCAGACTATAGAATTAGTGGAATTTTTACCCTGGAAATCTTGACAGAATTAATGTTCAATACATGCTATCATGTTCAGTGATTCAATGACTCAAAAGCTGGAGTCAGGAAGTTTCACAAAAATGAGTTTTTCCTTCTTCTTCAACCTGCCTTTACTCTGCTTTGTACACCAGGTTTCCTTCCTTTAAAAATTCCTAGTGTATGCTATTTCAGCATGTAGATTCAATCACTGGTAGTGTTGCCTAAGGCAGGCAACACTATCAGTTCCAAATCTGTTGAAAAAGAAAGTCCACGCTTTTGGGGGGTAAAAGAAGAATTTTATAATTTATAGCAGTTAATAATGAATATTTTACCAAGGGCAGAAAATTAGCACGTGAAATAAAAGAGGCTATGGAATTATTTTGTAGCAACCCATAGGCCAAAACAGAAGCCAGAATACTCCACGTCCTAAATCCCAGTGCAGAAAGGATATATAAACATGAATATAGGTATAGCCTTCCGCTTCTTTGGTCTTTTTTCAAAAAGCTGATCAATCGTCACCTATACAAAAATGATCCTTAAACGTGTAAGGAGAATTCTGTGATATTGATGGAAATAGATTAAAGCCACAGGAAGCTCTTTTTTCCCCTCATTTTTACACATGCTCTCATCACAGAGTTGGAATACTGCTCTTAGAAGCCCCCTAATTTTCCAAATTAAGAAGTGAACTGAGAGATCAGGATTTGTTGCAGAATGAATTTTACTTGTTAAATAAGGGCTTTTCATTAAAAGAAAAAATAAATTATTGGCAAGGCACTCAACGTACCTTTCTACAGGACCGAAACATAAATAAGCATAACCAGGCACAATCTTTCATGCTTAAATGCCAATTTATAAACAGAGTCTCACTTGTGGCCAAGGCAGAAAGAATGCATATCCTTCACAGTGAGGTACTCATGTTCTTTCCATTCACAAAAATATAGCCACTCATGTCTGGCATCAATCAGCATGTGAATTCCTGACATAGTGGCAGCAGGTCTTTCTGCTAAGTGGCATGTTTAGAGTAGAGAGCAGAGTGGCATCAATCATTCTAGTGTTACTAATTTCCATTGTAATGAGCACTTGAGAATGAACAGGGAGTTCATTGTTGAGGAGCACATGGGCAATCCTGCTGCTGATCACCAATAAACATGAACTCATTTTCAAACTCTCAGTGCTTGCCTCTGGCACATGGACTTCAGAGGTATGATCTCGGTGGCAATTATCCCACTTTGGATGTCTTCAGTGCTTTGTAGTTAACAAAAGCTTCCATTACATAACCTCGTAGATCCAGAAGAAGCAGAGTTCTGACAATTTAATTATTGCTATTAAATTTAAAGCTAACTCAAATAATTTCTGACAAGCCCTCATCTTTGTCAGCAAATTCAGTGGGTTGAATGAACATACTAAATGTCTATTAAATCCAGTTCCTGTACTTTCCATCCTGTCATAGCTCTAGTTCAAGTTCTCATCAACTCTCTTGATCAGTGTCAACATTTCCTTTAGCTGGTCTTCTGTACTCCCCACTGCCCAATCAATCTTCCACACAGCAGTCAGAGTGACCTTTAGGAAAACAAATCTATTATGTTATTTCCCCTCCTTAACATCATTCAATGGCTTACAGCTGCCTTCAAGATAAAGTACAACTCCTACACAGAGTAAACAAGACCCAAAGGCTCTTCATGGTTTGGCTTCTGCCCAGGGGCTAGATTCAGAGCCTCTAAACATTTAAAAGATTATGGTACCCCAACCCCTAGTCTCTTCACCCCTACATAATGAAGAAAACACATATAGATACTATCATTAAAATTATTGCTTAAAACATTTCTGATTATAAAATTCTAGATGGATTTATTAAAGTTAAATTTCTCTTCCTCATTTTTCTCCCTCTGCTTTACTGGTACTCCTAATAATTTGCATACTTAGCCAATGAGTGATCTAGACCTGTCTCTCCAGCCCAAAACAGCAAATAAAACATTAGCAACAACAAAACTCCACATTTGACATTCACTCATTCACTTGTGAATTCACTGTGTGCCAGGTAGTATGTCATACTAAGGAGAGTAGAAATACAGCAAATAGGATCAGCCACTGGCTTCAAGTTATAAGGTGACCAGATGTCCCGCTTTTGGCAGGACAGTCCTGATTTTTAACAAATTGTCCTGCGTCACGCGGTGTTTTAAAAAAGTCCCGATTTTTGGAAAGAATGCACGACAAGCTAGGGAACGGTGGGAGATAGACCAAATTTTTAAACAACCCCCCCCCCCCCATCAATGGTGTCCCGCTTTACCAATGTTAAAATCTGGTCACCTTATTCAAGTAGCTCACACTTTAGAAAGAAGAGTGGGGAAAGATTGCAGAATCCTCGGAGATTTTCCAGTGTTTCTTAAACACCTCTTGTAACAGGTGTATCTCAGTGCTTCTTGCCTCCTTGAATGAACCTTGTTCTATAATTCCTTTTTCACAAGAGTCCCTTAGACATCTATTGATTTATTCAAAAACTATGTAATTCTTTTTCACATGATAGTCCTTGAAGAGTAAAACTGAATACAATTTATTTACTAAAAAATTTGTATTGAACACCTACTGTATGCCACACTCTGGGAATTCAAAGGCCCTGCCTTAAGCTCCCCACAGTCTAGTGGCAGATACAAACAAGCAGGTGAGTACAAAGCAGTGTGACTAGAAGAGTTACTGAGGGAAATGAATCTAGACCTCTCTTTCTGTGTGTAAATGTGTAAAGAGAGAGAGGAGCTAAACCCCCAAAGGGAATTATTCAGGCTAAGAACTGCACTGGGAATCCAGGCAGAGGCACTGCCCATAAGTAGCCACCTGGAGGTATGGCAAGTGGAAGGAACCCTCTGTAGTAGGGATGGAGAAAGTTAGGCAGTAGACCAGTGTGTTTCAAATGTAGTATACCTGAAGAACCTGTGAAAATGTAGTTTTCTGGGTTCCTATGTACTAAATTTCTCATTTGGTAGGTTTGGGGTGAGACCCAAGAATCTGGATTTCTAACTAGGTCCCAGGTAAAGCTGATATAGACTAGGGAACTACACTTTGAAAACTACTGCCATAGACAATTAGATGAGAAACAGATCCCCAGAAGTTTGGTATATAAAAACAACATTTGCCCTATGAGTATAAATAATCAAGCTTTGTAGTTATTCCAAAGTTACTCCTTTTGCAATTCAGTATATCATATTGAGTGAGTCTAGTCATGTGCAAGGCACTATGCAAGGTCTACTATTCAAGGCACTAGTGTAGGGCTAATTCTTTTTCATCTTCCCATTCCCAGAAGTTTCCAATCCCTTCACGATCTGGGTTTTCACTAACAAATTGTAATTATCCCTGACTTATGATTACCTTAAGCAAGGCGTTAAAGTCAAAAGACCTGAGCTCAAAACACAGATATATACCTCACTAGCTGTGTACACATGGGAAATTCACTCATCTCATTGTAACTTGCCTCACTTACAAAATGAGGAAACACTGATAGCGATTTTGTGAGGATAAAATGAATTATCAACCTGCACAGTGCCTACAGCATAATCAATGCTCAAAAAGTACTAGCCCAGAAAGGATGGTCTTTTCAATTAATTATTCTGTAGCAATTGGTTACAACTATCTTGACCCCTACTTGACACCGCAAACAAAAATTAATTCCAGATGGATTGTAGAACTAAATGAGAATGGTAAACAATAAAGCTTTTAGAACAAAACATTGGGTAATATATTCCTCAAGTTGCAGTAAGCAGGGCACAAAAGAAGGACCCACAGAAGAAAAATTCGATGAACTTGGCTACATTAAAATTAAAATTCTAATTATCCAAAGACATCATTAATAAAGTATAAAGAAAATCCACTAACAAGCATATTTTTATTGCATGTATCTGACAAAAGAATATTTAAAGACCTCCTATAAACAAATAAGACAAAGTCAACCACTTAGAAAAAAGGGAAAAAACTTGCAAAGTCACTTCATAAAAGAGGATCATGAAATGATTAAAAAAAGGAAAAGCTACTCAACTTCATTAGCCATCAAAGGAAATAAAAATTTACATTATTCACACTCACCAGTATGGTTAAAATAAACAAGCAACTGATATCAAGTGTTGGTGAGGATATGGGGCAAAAGGAACTCACATACACTGATGGAGGACTGTAATTTGTTTAACCACTTTGGAAAACTTGTTGACATTCAATAATGACCAAAACTGAGCATATAGTCATCCCATGAGAACTCAAAAATCATAAAAATTAAAGAGAATATAAACTACATTTTTTTTTCTCTTGGGAAAAGTCAGAACTTCTAGGTCTAGAAATAAAGGTGGATAGTGAATGATGTTAGCATACTTGAGTCAATGGCTCATAGAATAACAAAAGAATCCAAGAAATGTCCTTCATTTCTGAATTTTTATGTTATCATCATAGTGCCTAGATTCCTATCGAGCCACATGTATTGCTACTAAGACGTGGTAAAGTCAGTCTAATACTATCTTACTAAAGATGAGGCAAAGCTAAATGAAACAATATGATAGATGAGTAAAAGGAGAAAAACTAAAGGAAGAAAAATTAAATCCAGTTTAATTGTATTCTTTGGAGACTTACAAACAATCCTAAAACTGTAACAGTCACAACTTTGTCTAGAGGAAACTAAAGGAAAATAAAATAGAACATTTACTTTGTTTTAGATAAAGCCAACCAGAAACTGAAACTGAGAATGCACAGAGAGATTTTGGTTAAAAAATAACCAGTTGTATTAGTTTGCTATGGCTGTCATAACTACCACAGAAGGAGTGGCTACAACAACCGAAATGTATTTCTTACAGTTCTGGAGGTGTTAGTCTGAAATCAAGATACTGGTAAGGTTGATTTTCTTTGAGGTCTGTTTTTTTTAACTTGGTATGGCCACCTTCTCCCTTTGTCTTTACATGGGCCTTCTGCCATGTTCATACATACCTGTTATCTCTCTTTGTGTACAAATTTTCTATTCTTATAAAGATACCAGTCAGACTGGATTAAATTTCACCTTAAGAACCTCATTTTAACTTATCTCCTCTTTAAAGACCCTATCTTTAAATATGGTCACATTCTGAAGTACTGAATATTAGGATTTCAACATAGAAATTTTCAGGGAGGAAGCAACTGTCTATACCAGGGGTGGGCAACAAGTCGATCGCGATCGACCGGTCGATTGCGAGGCCAATTTTGGTCGATCATCGATCGCTCCCAATGTCTGGGGTGGAATTCCGTGAACCATGGACTTTGAACCGATTGTAGCTCTTATAACTCGAGCGGCGCTGCTGCGGCGCCCGGCTGATGTGAAGTGTCAAATCATAACATACAATCCTAGGAAACCGACAAAATGGGGTATCAGAGTTTATACTCTAGCTGACTCGAAGACTGGCTACATTTGCTGCATTTTGCCATATTATGGATCACTCACAACAGAGCTCTTGGTCAGATCCGATTTACCTGTTTCATCAAGAATTCCGATACACTTATACAAAACGTTGTTGGAGAAAATTCCAGGTGCCCAGGGGCACCGTATGTACATGGATCGCTACTATACTAGTTATGTCTTAGCTCAAGAACTAGCCAAATTGAAATGCAATATCTCCGGAACGATCTTAACGAACAGGAAAGAGTTGCCCAAGGAAATAAAAAAGCCAAATTTTCCGAAAAAATCCACGGTCGCGTATCAATGGGGTAACACCTTACTTTTAGGGTGGAAAGATAAGAGGATTGTCACTTGTTTGACTACGAGGGGTGACACAGGAATGTTGACGGTCAAAAGGATTACACGAGGTGGTGTGGAAATAATGGTCAAGAAACCCAATATTGTTTTGAATTATATAAAATATATGGGTGGTGTTGATCGGGCGGACCAATATGCATCAAGGCATTGTTTTCTGCGAAAATCGCTTAAATGGTGGCGTAAGCTTTTTTTGGGAGGCATGGAAATTTGCCTGATCAATTCCTACATTCTGTATAAACTAGAAACGACCAAAAAAGGGGAAAAGCCACTCAGCCATTTGCGATTTCTAAAAACACTCGTCGAGCAATTGAGAGGATCATATCGCCAGCATCGTGAGCAAGTGTCTACGTCGCATTCCGATGAAATCCGACTAAATGGGAAGCTTCACATAGTCCTACAAGGGCCAAAAAGGGACTGCAAGGTTTGCTGTGACCGTAACACGCCTGGAGGTAGGTGGGAAGTAACGTATTACTGTGATACGTGTCCTGATAAACCTAGGATGCATCTTGGGCATTGTTTTACGAAATATCACACAAAAACTAATTACAGAGTGTAATATTTATCAAATTTTGTTTTCGATATAAAAATAAATA
>PVKE010034751.1:0-17236 GCA_004027555.1 Craseonycteris thonglongyai
TCAGAAATGCTTCTTTTAACAATTCACCATCCTGGAAAGGTTTTTTCTTCTTTGTGAGCATGTGAGAAATTTTGAAAGAAGCAATGGTTGCCTTTTTAGATTTTTCCACATGTCTAGTGAAAACAGTCTGTTGAGTAGTTCAACTTCATTTTAGTTGATTTATTTTTTTCTTTCTTACTTCAGATTTAAGTGGATAATTTGTATCAAAAGCGGTATGACTTGTCTGAAAGTGACGTTCAACGTTATGTTTTTTCGGCACTGCAATACTACTGCCACACAACAGGCAAACGCATTTACCTTTTAAATTAATGAAACAATATGATTCCTCCCAGTCTGTGTTAAAATTATAGGTTTGTTTTCTCTTATTTGGTCCACTCGTTTTAGGACTAAAAACATAAAAATAAAAATAGTTCTAGAACTATAATATCATATCAAATTGCCACCATAATAATAGATGACCTACCTCGCTTCTAGTTCATTTAAAATCGAATATATCAGAACACTGTGATCCTAGCTAACCGTCACAACCCGATCAGTCCAGCAACCGCAATCAAAATGGCAACTTGGCGGCTCCCGGTTGGGGGGAGGAGAGTTTAAAGAGCGCAGCGGCTAAACAAGACGCGACATGTACAAAGGTGAAAGCTAGGGAAAAACTTATACATACGCTATCACAAACATACCAACGAATATCATAAACCTGCGTAGAAACTCAAACAATATTTTAAAATTCTAACAAATGTATAAAAATAAATGATAGTTTTACTTAGTGTTTATGAAAAACTTCTGATGCAGTCAAGTAATGGCGGGTGCACACAAATAGGGCCGCGGGCGCCATGGCACCAGTGGGCACGGGGTTGGGAATCCCTGATCTAGAGCATCAGCAAAACTAATTAACTTTCAATTTGCTTTATTTTTAATTTACTCTATGAATTTTTACCCATTGATAATTCTGCTCCTTAGTTTGGAACTCGTCATATTTCATTCTGCTCAATAACAGAAATAATCACTATGTGTCCTGGCTTAATATTTTAAATACCTTTATTTACATAAAATGAAACAAAATACAAAGAAAAAGCAAAGACTAGAAAGCTCATGAAGACAATCCTACATAAACTTAGATCCCTGTATCTTATCTTAGGCACATAAACCAGGTATAAATAGTACTAGTGAGTTGAATCATGAGTCTTAAAAAGTGAATAGATTGCATCATTTTGACCCTGAGGTTGTTTTTAGTTATATTTTTCAATTACTATCACAGTTGCAAAATTGAGAATCAAGGCAAAGATTCTGATCTTTTAACCTTCCTGAAATGCCTTAATCTTACCCATCTATAAGAGATTATTAAAAATTAATTCCCCTCTATTCAAGATTCAGACATTTTTCATTGCTGCCATCTGGAAAGGACACTTTTGAAGTAGAATCTTAAGCTAACAGGTCTGCTTTCAGTTAAGATTAGAATGTCAACCTCTGAACTCTCTCTCAAACACAGAACATATTCCTTGAAATTATGATCTGACTTCATAAAATCAACATTCAGACTTTGAAATATATATCCTACACCTTAACCTGGCATCCATACATAGAAGGGGTTGTAAATTTTTCAAGCAGCTAACATCTGACCTAAAAACTTAAAAATATTTATGGACATTTTCAGACAAAATAAAGAAATCACTAATAATATATTGAACAGTTTTGTAGACATTAAGTTTGACACCAGGTCTAGAGTTGAAATACATGTGTGCTCCTCCCCAATGTCATTCAGGGCCACACCCAAAGGTAACCACATTCCTGAACTTTGTGTTAACAATTCCATGTATTATATTTATTATATTATATATCTATCCCTAAATAAAGCATAAAATTGTTTTGAATGATTTAAATTTTTATAAAAATGATCTCATTCTGCTTAGAGTTTATAGTAGATCTAGTTCCTTGATTTTTTTTCTGGTTAATATTTTTCAATATTTGATTTCCACAGTATATTTAACCATTTTACCATTGATGGATTTGATTTGTTTCCAGATTTTTGGTATGATATTTCCCACAGTGCTGCACTTCTGTACATGCTTCCTGGTGCCCATTTCTAAGAGTTTCTTTAGAGTATATGAGGGCTATACTGAAAAAATCCCACCATTGTCTATATAATGAGAATGGTTACATGGCTGAATACTTTCCAGACAGCTTGTAAAACAGCACTGGAATTGCTTTGCCATCCTTAACTTCACTAATTAATACTGAGTTTTTCAGGGAATAATGTCATCAAGATGGTGACGTAGGGGAAGCCAGGATGGGTCAGTGGGTTAAGAGCTCACTTTGCAGTCCTGGGGACCAACAATTAAATCCTGGCCCCGGCCCGTGCAGACCCATATGCTGAACTGGGGAGTGTCCCCAGTTTGGTTCTCACTGGAGTGAGACCTTGGCCCAGTTCCTGCCCTGTGCAGCCTCATGCCCATTTGTGGAAAGAAACTATGTGGAAAAACCAATCATGTGCAACTATGGAGACTGTTCTGGGCCCTTCCCCTTCTCTCTGTCCCTGTATCTCTCTCTTTCTCTCTCTCTCTCTCTCTGTCAAAAACAATAAAAATAAATCTTTTAAAAAAATATGGTGACATAGATTGTTTCTGACTTTACTCCCATCACAAGAGAAGAACTAACAACTAGTCAAGTGTAAGCCACCTCTGAGAGAATTTTTTCCAAGATTGCTTCCCTTCATTAACTTGTTAAACTCTACTCCAATACCACACTCATCTACGGTAACAATTGTAACTTCAAAATGGTTGTTGATATATAAAATAGAAAGATTCCATTTTGTTCTTAATCAGTTTCATCAAAAACATTATCGAGATTTTGATGGAACTGCATTAAATCTATAGCCTTACTTATATTTTTAAATGTTATTCAGTAAAATTTAGAGATTTCTCCACAGAGATTACTCTGGTTATCTACTGTTGATGTGCTACATCATCTCCAAACTTAGTCATTTAAAAACAACAAAAATTATCTCATTACATTTAATGGTTTTTGTCGTTGGGGATTTTAGAGGGGTAGAGTTTATCTGGGCAGGTCTGGTCCAATAGCTCTCTCATTGTGGTTGCAGTGAGATGGTAACAGAGGCTGGAATGGGGTCGGGGCCCATGGAAAGGGAGGATTGGAGCACCTGGGAGATAGATATCACCCTGCATCTTTTTTCATGTAGTCTCAGGGCCTCTGCATGGGGGTCTCTCTACAAGGGCAAGTTGAGGGAGTACATCACAGTAAGTCAACTGAACTCTAACAGCTAGCATTCTGAGTGATAGGAAGCAGAAGTGACAATTTCTTTAAGACCAGTGTCTAGAAACTGGCACAGCTTCATCTCCACTAGATTCTATTGGTCAAGTACTTACAGAGCCCAGAGTCAAAGGAAAGGGTCTACATCTCACCATGGGATGGGAAAGTTGTCAAAGAATGTTGGGATTGTGTTTTAAAACTAACTTTTGTTAAATTGATTGTAAGGAATGTTCTATTTTGAAATGCTACTTCAAACTATTGCAAATTATATATATATTTTTAAGATTACATTTTCTATAGGTTGGTAGCTAATGTATAAAGAAGTAGGTATTAAAATGTGTATCTAACAACAATGATGAACTTTCTATGAATTTTCATAACAAGTCTTTTGGATTTCTATGTACAAATTTATATCATCTCTATGTAATCACAGTTTTATTTTATTTTTTTTCTACATATGGTTTCTTTTATTTACTATTCTTGCCTTACTGCATTGCCTAGACCTCTAACACAATGTTAATGGAGATAAGGAAAACAAGAACTCTTGTCCCTAAGTTCAAAAGAACGATTTCGTCCTTTTGCAATGAAATATTATTTTGTAGATACGTTATTTGGAGATATTTTTTCAAGTTAAAATATTCCTTTCTATTTTTAGTTTGCTAGTATTATAAAAATAGTAAAGAATAGTAAAGAATAAACATTAAATTATATCTAATATATTTTTCTGTAGCTATTGAGATAATTATATAGATTTTCTCCTTTAATCTGGTGAATTTCTAATGTTAAGTCAATATTATATCCCTAGGATACAACAGGTTGGTCAGACAATGCTATCATTTTTATACGTTGTTGTATTTGATTTGCTAATATTTTTTAGTGCTTTTTCTTTTCATCAATAATTACATACTAGTGGAGACCAAATTTGTTCTTTTTCGTGTGGTCTTTGCCTAGATTTGTTATCAAGATTATGTTAGGTTCCTCAAATGAGATAGAAATTATGCTCTTTTTCTTTACTTTAGGATAATTTATAGTATAAATTAGAATAATTTGTTCCTTGACTGTTTATAGAACTCATCCAAGCAAAAATCTGGGCCTGGTATTCTTTCCTTATTTGGGAAAAATTTTTTTTTTTACTCATTTAATTAACATTTGTATGACTATTCAGGTTTTTGTATCTTTTCTTGGAATAGCTTGGTAAGTTATTTTCACTTTTTCACTCCTTTCCCTTTCTTTCTACCTGATTCTAAAAACAAACAAACAAAACCAGAAAAAAAAAGAAAAACAAAAAATAAATAAAATAACATTTCTCAATTTATCTCAAATACTTTATAGTCTTTTTAATTAGTTCAAATCACTTCAATCTTTATTTTGAATAATATTTTATAATATTTCTAAAAAATAAGTGATGTCAGAAAAAACTAATCTATGCATTATTACTATCAGTTCTTTTTTATTTTTATTTATTTTTTATTAAATTTATTGGATTGACATTAGTTAGCAAAATTACATAGGTTCCAGGTGTACAATTCTACAATACATCATCCACGTGTTGCATTGTGTGTTCACCACCCAATGTCAGTTTATTAGTTCCTTAATTGGATCCAAAGTAAAAAAACAAGAAACAATTTAGGAGGTTAAAGCTCTACTCATTTCAAATATCAAGAAGTTCAATTTATTAGGAAAAAATAATCTTTGTATCAAAGGATAACCTTGATTTAGGCAAATGAGTAAATGTGGAGACACCTTTAGCTCAATAAACATATCAGAATCACCTGAGACTGTTTTTTTCAAACCACACAATCTGAGTAGCTTTACTCATATCCTGGGAAGTTCTGATGTACTCTCTTAGGTTGAAAACTACTGTGGATGATTCATAATTTTTATAGACATTTGTTTATTTCTCTGATTTATTGTTAAATAGTGTTAATGCTACATCAGAACTAGTGTCCTAATTCTATTGATTAAAGAAGGCAGATTTATTGGCATGAGTCATTCCATTCTAATTTAAATGGTAAAACTCATAGATGCCTTTCAAACTTGCTATATAATATGAGAATCCCCCCTGGAATATTTCTTTTTCTTTTTTAAAGATTTATTTCATTGTTTTTGACAGAGAGAGAGAGAGAGAGAGAGACAGAGACAGAGACAGAGACAGAGACAGAGACAGAGAGATAGAGAGACAGAGAGAAAGGGGAGGGCCCAGAGCAGTCTCCATAGTTGTGCATCATCAGTTTTTGACATGGTTTCATACCACACTTGTGTGCAGGAATATTTTCAATGCTTATTGAGTCAGCCTAGTCCACCACTGTCTCTCGACACAATACATCATGATGTAGTCATTCCTAATGTTTTAATGTGGATGGCATTAACTTCTAGAATTTCTTTCGGAATGTATTTTTTTTCTTTTTTAGATTTATTTTTATTGTTTTTGACAGAGAGAGAGAGAGAGAGAGATACAGAGATAGAGAGAAGAGGGAGGGCCCGGAACAGTCTCCATAGTCGCACATCATTTGTTTTTCCACATAGTTTTATTCCACAGGTGGGCGCGGGGCTGCACAGGGCAGGAACTGGGCTGAGGTCTCACCCTGCGGAGACCTGAACTGGGGGCACTCCCCAGTTCAGCATATGGGTCCACACGGGCCGGGGCCGGGATTCGATCCTCGGTCCCCAGGGCTGCAAAGTGAGCACTTAACCCACTGAGCCATCCCGGCTTCCCCTGGAATGTATTTTCATAGCGCTTTTTGACCCAGCGGTCTATTTCCCACACCTAGACCAAGAATTCTCTTCTTTAAATTTAAACAGATCTCAAATCCATAGGCACACTTTGCATATCAGTGTTTCGATCCTTTCACCATCATTATTGCTCTCCTCTGAATATACTTAACTTTTCTGTATTCAGAACAAGAGAAGTTTTTTTCTGGAATACAGTCTCCTTTTTACTTGAAAATTTTAAGACCCAAGTCTTAATTCCTTTCTCCCTTCCTCCTTTCCTCTCTTCTTCCCTTCCTTTCTTCCTTCCTTTCCTCCCTCTTACAAATAATCGAGAACTATTGGATCAGGATAGTAATTTGGCACAAAAAGTTGTCATTAGGTGCTTATGTTCTAGTAGCACATGATTGACAACAACACACAAACAAGTAATTGCATATTATGGCAGATAAATACTATGGAATAAAAACAAAGAAAGAAAAAGAGAATAGGTATTTGATATGTTATTAGTTTCCTACTGGTACCAGTTCAAATTGAATAAATTTGGTATCTAAAAAAAAAAGAAAAAGAAAAGAAAAAAAACCCAGCAATTTATTTTCCCATAGTTCTTGAGGCCACAGTCCAAAATCAAGGCCTCAGTATGGCTGTGCTCACACCAGAAGCTTTAGGAGGAAAATCTGTTTCTTGCCTCTTTCAGCTTCTGGTGACTGGTAGTAAGTCTCGGCTTGAGGCCATAGCACTTCAATTTATGACTTGATCTTCATATCATCTTTTCCTATGTGTGTTAATAAAATTTTGCCTCTCTCTTTCAAGTACAAGGGCACTTATAATGATGTTTAAGGCACACTGGGCTAATCCAGAATAATCTACTCAAATCTAGATCCTTCACTTAATCAAACCTGCAAGACCTTTTTCCAAATAAGGTAACATTCACAAATTCCAGAGATTAGAATGTGTCCATATCTTTGGAAGCCTTTATCAGCCTGCCACAGTACATATATTTTACTTAAATTATGAGTATTACCATCACCGATAAAAATGGTCTTTTAAGAAACCAGAATGAAGAAAGAAATTGAGCCATCAAATGTTTTGGGGAAGAGAAGACTGGGCAGAATTATAGTCATGCAAAGGCTCTGAGGTGAGAACCTGTTTGTCAGGTTTGTAGAGGAAACACAGAAAGGTTGATATGAAAGTAGAAGAAGTGAGAAGGGCAGTATTAGGTGATGAATAAAAACAGGTAGTAGGAAAGCCAGATCATATGAGGTCTGACAATTAAGTTCATGAACTCATTCTAGAAAAAGGGCTACATACCTCATTGCTGAATATCACCACAGTCACCTTTGAAGTACTCCCCTTTGAAAGCTCCTTGTACGCTGGATCTTCTAACATTAATGCATCCTGAGAATATACCAGTTTTTCCTACTAGCCGTGTCAAACTAGTGATAAATATTACGCCATCCTGAAGCATTTATACCAGAACTGATAAAAACGAACATATTTATATGAGGATGTAAAATGTATATTTTTGAATAATCTTATCTTCCAGTTTCAAAGCATGACTGAGATTACAGGATATGCTGAAGTTCACTTAAAATTTTTGAGATTTTCTATTTTTCTTGTCAACTTTTATATTGTGTTTTTTTGTTTTTTTTTTTAATGTATGATTAATGTGCTTCTTCATTTGGATAATGCTAATGGGCTGTTATTGATGAGAGTCTCCAGTTCACTTCATCACACACTGGGCAGTATTCATAAAACGCTCCTTATATGCCAGCTGAAATTGGTAGTGGTTTGAAGGCAGAGAGCCAAATTCATCAAAAGGATAATCGCTAACTATATTTTGTTTAGTTTTCTGAATTTTAATGACTGAATGGAAGATTTATTCATTATTTATCTATTTTTGAATTTTATCAAATAGTTCTAGTGGTAATTACCCTATCTCTGTATTTATAGAAAAGTGGCACATTATCAGGATAATAGCCTGATTCCATATTTATGAAGTATCTGTTAAAATTATAAATATAGATATATGGAACTATGTGATTAATGCCAAGGAAATTCACTTATAGGTTAAAAGTGGGGGAGAGAGACTACAAATAGCTAGCACCTTTTGGTGAAATTAGTATTCTGCATTTGAGTTCTAAGTGGAAAAAAAATTACTATTTTTCTTTAAAATGCAATTTCTTTTTAAAGGGAACTGTTCACTTATTTCTATTAATCAAACTATAAATTAAAAAAAAATACAATAGGTATTTCATTATACTCTGCATTGCAGATAAAATTACATTGGATCCCCCCATCCCTTTATTTTTTGTATAAGAAATGCCAAATTAAACTGTGGATATAGATATCAGTGACTTCATATATCTATAATTAATGATCATATTTATGAAAACCCATATTAATATTTATTCCTGTAAAGAGAACCATCAAGAAAAGTTGATTTTTATAGAGAAGAAAACTGGAAATGAATAAACAATAAAATCAAGTAAACTTTTAAAGGACAATGGTTTAGAAGTAGGAAATATGGAGTAATAAATTTATGACATCTGAATTTTCTGCATTAGAAATAAAATTATATACAATTATTACTTTAAATATATAAATATTTGCAAATTGGAAATTGAAAACTTTACAAAATTATCTATTTACTTATTTAAATTTGACAGTTGTGTAACTCAAGAGTCTCTCAATTCTATTTAATTCCTAAATATATGAAGTGTTTTTATATGAGTATGTATGTTGTGCTTTTTCCATTGATTAAAAGTAGATTGCATTGGAAGTGGATTGCTTTTTCTCCCCAAAATGAAGAATTACATTTCACTTAAACTCACGTGTAGAGCTTGCCACATGGGCTTTGTGAATAAGACATACTAGACTTCCATCAAATTCAATGGCTTGAACCTCTGAAATAATTTTCCCTGTTCAGAGATCATGCTGTGTAGGCATGTTATCAGCTGCTCGTCAAGAGCAAGAACCACTGAACTCCTGTAATTGACATCTTCTAAATACAGGACTTTAAGAATTCAACAAAAGGGATAGGTTGAGAAGAATGAGCCTTCACTATTAAATAAACTTTAAACCCTTAACTATATTCTTTTAGACGAATACCAGCAACTATAAGTCCCTATATATTAAGGTATTAGTAGAAAAAGCCTTAGTTTCTAGAGTGTCCACAGTTGTGTTTGTTGGGATTCTGGTTATCCTTATGTACTTATCTGCTTCTGTGTCCTAAGATATGCACATCTTAAGCTAGTGATAACCCCATGTCAGAGCTGACATATTAATTAAGGGGGTGATTATAATAAAAGCTTTATTTAAAAATATTTTATTGAATTCCAAAAATCTCACAAACTTATAAAATGTTAAAAATATAGTGCAAGATCACTTCTTTTTCCAAAACTATTAAAGAGTAAGTTATTGCCCTAAGATCCATTACCTCTGAATACTTTAGTATGCATTTCCTACAAATAATGGCACTCTCCTACAATATCACAAATGCAACCATCGAAACAAGGAGATTAACACTGATGCATTGTTGCCATTTAATCCTCAGACCCCCTTTAAGATTTGCCAGTTATCCCAATAATGTCCTTTATAACAAAATGATTCAGCCCAGAATTTCGGGTTGTATTTATTTGCCATATCTCCTTGGTTCCTTCATTCTGGGACAATTTCTCAGTTTTAAATTTCATGCCCTTTATACTTTTGAAGATAAAAGACCAGATAAATGATCTCTTAAATTGAGTTTATCTTATGTTTCTAGTGATAAGAAATGGATCATATATCTCTGACAAGAAAGTCACCAAAGTGATACTATGTCTGATTACTTCCATCTAATAGTTCCTGATTTTGATGAACTGCTATTTATGTTCATTTAGATCACTTGCTTAAGGTGGTGTCTGCCAGGTTTCCTCACTTTAGAGTTACTTTTTCTCTTTTTGCTTAATACATATTTTTTAGAGATTTATTTTTATTATTTTTGACAGAGAGAGAGAGAGAGAGAGAGAAGGGGGAGGACCCTGAGCAGTCTCCATAGTTGTACATCATTAGTTTTTTATATAGTTTTATTCCACACAGGTGGGCTCAAGGCTGCACAGGGCAAGAACTGGGCTGAGGGCTTCCCACATGAGAAATTCAGCCCAGAGAGAACTGAACAGGGGGCACACCCTTGATCAGCATATGGGTCCACACGGGCTGAGGCCAGGATACGATCCTCAAACCCCAGGGCTGCAAGACGAGCTCTCAGCCAGCTGAGCCATCCCAGCATCCCCCTTAATACATATTTTTGAGTCTAGGTGCTTTGAAGCCATATTAAATAGCTTATTTATTTTTTATATGTATCCATTTATGTGGTTTCAATTTATTCATTCATTTGTAACTGTTCGGATTCATGGTTTCCGATTTCTTTCAGTGAATTATAATTTGTTGCAAGCTTTACTTATTTTTATGTCAGACTGTTCAGGGTTTGATCAATAGCATTACCTTAAAGCTGCTCTCCAGTCCTTTTGACATGTCTTCATAATTCTTTGAGTAGTTGATTGATTTTTGGCACAAGATGTTCCAGACCATTGATTTCTGGCACAAGATGTTCCAGACTTGTATTCCTTTGCCGAAGCCTTAGAATTAATCATTTTCCTAAAGAGTCTTGGTCCACTTAGTGGAGAATGGAATTTAGAAGCCAAGATCTGGAATATAACTGTGTTCATGCTGTGAGATCTGCTGCTCCCAGATAGAAAATATATGTTTGTATATATATTTGTGGGTATACATAAACACCTCTATCTATCTATCTATCTATCTATCTATCTATCTACCTATCAATCATCTATCTTACCTACCTACCTATCATCTATGTATCATTTATTCATCTTTATATCCATTCTGTGTATTCAAGATACTTCCAATTCTAATCCTAAACCACAGGGTTCATTCTAATTTCTCACTTTCAATATTTTTAACCTTTCCCAACAATGAGAAACCTGATTACATTATCATGCACATATTGACTGTGTTGGTCAGTCTTTTGTATGTAACCAGTCTTTCCTCTCTGCTGCCACTCCATCTCCATCACTGCATGCCCACATCCCCAGCCCCTCACATGGGTGCCCTCCTCATCCTGTGCCAGGCCAGGGTGTGTAGATGTTCTCTTCACCCTACTTAGTCTCTGAAATACCACACCAGGCCACTCCCAGGCACACATGTTTTCTTCCTGCTTGGTGTCCAAAACGCGGTGTTAGGCCATTCCCCACTACAAGCCCTCTTCACCACCTTTGAGATTTAACATCTCACTCTATCTACCTTGGCTCCCACATCTCTATCACCCCAGGATATCTACCTTCCTCTGACATACCTAATAGATTTAAGCTGGACCTCTCCAGAAAGGGAAGGAAACAGGAAGAGATATAACATAAAACTTTAAAGTGCAAAGAATTTCTGCCTTATACTATATAAACTTCTTCAACATTATTTCAAATTTTATTATTCCAAATTTAAATATGTCTTATTAATAATGAGCCTGAACAAAGCAATGTGAATACAGGTAATTGTGGAGAAAAGCGTTTTTTCCAAAGCAAACATGGTAAAAAAAAAAAAAAAAATGAAAATGGCCTTTGTAAATCATTTGACTATCAAATACTTGTATATTTCCTCTAAGAATGAAATAGAAGTTATATTATTAAACCTTTCTCACTTTATAAGAGAAAAGCCCTGCTTATGGCCCGAGGGCTGCCAAGAAGATCACCCTCAATTATTCAAAAGTAGTTTCTTTTAGACTGTTTCTTATTTTTGCCTGGTTTAGCAGTTAAACTTAAAAAAACAACAACTGTAGTTTCACTAAAGTGTTACTAATTAGCTATTTGAGTAGAGGGTAGTATTAAATAGGGTCAATTCTGTCAGACAGATACTTGTATCCATTACCTGTCTCTATTTCTTATTAGCTCTTGTGGCCTTGCATGGCTTAGTCTTCCATGGCTCAGATTATTTAACTACAAAATTAAGGTGATCATATCCACCTCATAGGATTAAAGGATGACTTAAGAGTAAGAAAGGGTAAGGAACCAATAATATTATTATTAACATTAATATTATAATGGTCACCATTCAAGTATTGATTAATCAGTTTTTACCTTCTAAGTAAGCAGGAAAAAAAATATCAACATCATTTCTCCTTTATCTTAATGAATAACTTCTCTTGCTTATTCTATTTATCACTGAACCGGAACTGCTTCTAGGGTTTCAAGGAAAGTGGTTATTTGATGTGCATTATACAAAGAAGTTTAGAAATAGTAGTAATAAAGAACACGGCTCACAGTTGGAATAGAAATTCAGAAGAGCACTTAGTTTTTACATCAATTCTAAATAGAAGATTCACATTGGTTCATGCCCATGACATTCAACTAGGCTTACCCAAACAGACATCTACGAAGAATATTGTCAGTTCACTCAGTCCACATCCCGCTGGAACAGAGTTCATAACAGGCAGGACGGATCTCTAGTCCTTAGATAAAGTCAGTAACTGAAGGGAGTTAATTCACATGTGGGTACATCAGTGTGGTACATTTCATTTCGCATAGGCTAAAAGCAACTAAAAAATTGCTCACATTCTCACTACTTTCTTTCACAATATATCCACTATGTGGGCAAGCTGTAATGGTTGTATCCCAGAGAAACTTTGGGGAAAAAAAAAGTATTTCCATAAAGTAGAGAACAATTTATTATAGGAAAAGAAGTTCACTTTTAACACAAAGTCCATCTTATGCCCATATGGTTTTCTTTTTCTTCTTTTATTTATGTGTTTATTTCCTTTTTCTCTTTTGGTTGGAGTAGTCCACTCACTAGGAAACTTTGGAAAAAAGAAAGCATATCTATCCTTTGTTACTTGTTTCCTCTGATGCATGTAAGAGTTACAGGGTGAATGCAGAGCTGTTTTGCCCACCTTCTAGTCTGTAAGCAAATGTGATGGGGAGCAATTTCATTCAAAGCCTAGTATGCTCCTATTTTTATTTGTTCAATTTATTGGGGTGACATTGATTGATATCAATTACATTGTTTCTAGGTGTACAATTCTACATTATAGTAGAATTGCTCCTTGAGAAGCCAAGGTATTGCCTTTGGCTTCCAGAGATCATGGACATTGCTCTGTGCCAAGAACAAAACTGGGGAAAAACACAGCTTATAATTCATATGATGCCCTCTCTCTTCTCAAGTTCCTGACCATGGTGACCAATAATATACTGAAAAATTGAAATAAATATTAGTACTACCATTGTGATTATTCAGATAGCATTATTCAGGAACTGTTTTAATGATTAAAAATCAGTCTCTAAGACAATAACAAAAATAAATAGGAGAAATGGAAACTCCACTAAACAGTGCAGCTATAACTGCATTTATCAATCATATTTTAAAATATAATACATCAGTAACTTATATGCCAAGATAATAGAGCATATTTCCCCAGTCTGATTGAGCAGAAAGGGTTGTCTAGGATGTGGGACTTTTAGTGATAACCCTGGGATGAGCTAGTATGCTGGTGAACCAAGTATGTATGAGATAGAACATAAAGAACTTGGCTTAGCGTAGGAAATGGAGGCGGGGCAAGATGTTATCACATGTCCCTTTAATCCAATCATGCAACCTACAACATATAATCTACTGGACTTTCCAGGATCTCTGATACGTATTTGTGTGTGAGAAAGAGTGGGCAGGAAGTGAAATTAACAGAAGACCTACAATACACATCACATTAACTGTAAATACTAGAATTTCTTTCTTCCTTTATTTTTATTGTGACATTTATTAGGGTGACATTGGTTAGTAAAAATCTCATAGGTTCCAGGTGTACTACTCTATGGTACTTCATCTCTGTGTTACAATATATGTTCACCACCCAGAGTCAGCTTTCTTTCCTTCACCATATATTTTAATATACAATTAGGAGTGTTAATGAATCAGCTTCAATAAGCTGAGGGAACTGCTCTGTTTTAGAATCCTTAGAGTCTGGGGCACCCCCATCAGACTTCCCGTATGTTGTCTCTGCAGTGGATGCTTTGTCTGAGAGACTTTTTCTCCCTCAGGCCGTCTCTACGACATCTACTGACCAACTGGGTATTCTTTTGAGAAACACATCCTCTTTTTCATCCACCTTTTAGCACCTCTGACTCTAGTAGAAAAAAAATCTCATAAATTTGTTTTTTTATTTACTTCATTTATTCATTTATTCATTCATATACTTAACAAATAGTTATTAAGCTTCTACTGTGTGCCAGGCCATGTGCAAGTTGTTAAGGATACAACCATATACTGTCTGACATCATCTCCACAGCCATTGAGTTTTCAGTCTAATGAAGGATATAAACAATAAATGGGCTTAACCTAAATCACTGTAGCCTGTGAGTACGAACGTGACTGCATTAGCATTCAATGATCAGATTTTCCATTTCTCCTGCAGATCCATTCTCCATCCTTGCCCATCCTGCTCTCTGCCCTCGACCTTGACCCATATGGAATAAGTTAACAGTTTCCACACCCTCTTTCTTCTGTTCCTCCTACACCCCACACCTTTGTAAATAAGCCCTCCATGCACTCTTCCTATCAGACTGTGCCAACTGTTTCTTGTTGGAACCTTTACAGTCACACAAATTAACCCTTTTCTATTTCTGGAGTGCTTAACAGACCTTCTCACATGCCTTTAAGAACATACTCATGGCTCATTGGGCTATTGTCAACCAACCAGCACTCTTTGGCATCGCCAGTGTACACTGGGTATTTGGAGCATCTGAGTTCACGCATTGGTGTCCCAGCACTTCTGTAACCACTAATCTATTCAGAGCATTCAAGAGCTGCATAACGCTCTAGTGCCAAATCAGCACCCAGTGACCTTCATTCAGGCCTGACTCATGTAGTAGGCACAGCGCCAAGGCTCCACAGTAGTACTTTTAGAGCCTCATGAAAATTCTGTAATTTCTTTTAAAGTCAGAAGAGAAAAATAACTTTTAGGTTGAGAAAATATTTTGTTATGTAATACTAATATATTTGTTTTTATGCCAACCTATTCCAACATATTTCTCTGTATGTGTGTGTGTATATAAGGAGAAGCCCATGGAGGCTAATGTGTCTAGAGCCCAAAAAGTCATACTCTAACCTTGCTTTCAGTTCTCAAAACTCATGCATGAATCCTGTAGAATACTGAATGCTGTCTTACACCTATTGTCTTACTCTTATCCAAGCATTTAAGCACCTTTCTTTTCTTATTCTTCAGCAAAAATCACTCATGTTCAATTCATAGGTAAAGGTATCTTACAGGGCTATGAATGATATTAGCATTACTTCATCCGATTTTCCCAGTCAAATTAAATGAAGATGACCTCTCTTACATAGCAACTGCAATGGAGTTGTTATTGAAGTTGACAGGGGTTCTGCCATCGCCTAACTCAAAGTCTGAGGGATTGGGAAGAGCTGGCAGAGGTGGTTCTAAGTCGAGGTCTGTGATAAGCATAGAAAGTGGATCAAGGAAGAGAGCCCAGGCAGAGGAAAAGGCACGTTGAAAAGCCACACAGTGAGTGAGAACACAGTTGGTTGGGGATCTGTAGTGGGAGGGAGTGGTGAGACATGGGTTTGAATGGATTGGGCCAACTCATAAAAGGCCTCAGATTTACTTTGGATGTTAACTTGAGTGCAAGTTAAGAAGCTACTTAGTTCTCATTGTAGAAAGGTAACTCTAGATACATTACAGGGAATTAGACAACCAGTAAGAATTTGGGCAAGAGTGGGCATGGGGTGATTTGATTGCAGGTTGGTATACAAGAAGGTAAGATGGTTGTGTGAACTTGGTAGTGGCAGAAGAATTACCTGATACTTAGTAAAGCAAATCAGTATTAATTGTTAATGGGCTAAAAAGAACATTGAGGGTCAGGGGAGTTTTAATGCCTTCCAGACTTCCTGGAGTAGAAACTCTTTAGAAGCTGGAGAAACAGAGGAGGACCACTTCAGTTCATCCAAACAGCAGTTTTATGCCCTGGAGCATGAACTCCCTCATTTTATATGTATTGCTGAGTACCTACTTTGTGCTAAGCGTTCAGCATGTAATAAAGAGTAAGGCTGGTGAAGATTCCTGTTCTTTAGAGTTTACAGTGAAGCAGGAAATAAAAACCCAAATCAGAATATTCATTACTGAGAGGGCTACACAAGATAGGTATACGGCTCCATGACAGTGTATTATAGGGGGATTTGAAATAGTTAAGGAAACTAGAGAAGATTCTTTTAATAAAATGGTGGTTAAGCTAATATATGAAAAACACACAGGGCTATCTAGAAAAGTATCCAGCCATATATGCCTCTATTTTTCATATAACATGGCTAGATACTTTCTGGACAGCCCTCATATGTGTGTTAGTAGGGCAGAGAGTGAATAAGTCTTTTCAAATACAGTAGACTTTCCATTAACTGGAACTCAGGTAACTGGTAAAATTTCAAGCAACTGGCAAAACTAAAAGGCAGCAATTAGGGGAGGCTCATAGATGGTAGGGAAAAACATAACAGAATTAAGCTCAGGAGGTATACAGATATAAGAGCAGGCAGAATCTAGACTAGTTAGTTAGAACATCCAAAGTCACAATAAGGCATTTTGTTCTCCTAAAGTTTGCCATAAACAATACCAGGGGTAGGGATATGCCAATTTCTATTTTTCAAAGTTCTCTCTGACTGTGCTATACAAAATTAGCTTGAAGGCTAAAGAATCAACAGGGGATATCCATCAGCAGACTATTACAGAGGTCCAGACAAGAGATGACAATAATTTGAGTTGTGTGAGGGTGGTGAAGATGAAGAAATATCGACAGATTTGAGAGATGTGTAGAAAATAAAATAACCAGGACTTGGGGATGGGTTGGTTCTAGGTTAAGATGACCAGATTTTAACATTGGTAAAACATTGACCCCGGGGGGCGGGGGGGGAGGGGTGGTGTTCTTGATTAAAAATTTGGTCTATCTCCCACCGTTCCCTAGCTTGTCGTGCATTTTTTCCAAAAATCGGGACTTTTTTAAAACGCCGCGGGATGCGGGACAAATTGTTAAAAATCGGGACTGTCCCGCCAAAAGCGAGACGTCTGGTCACCTTATCTAAGTGGTGAGAGAGAGGAAAGTGTCCGTGCTGGGATCAATGGTAGGCATTGAGATAAGAAACACTGGGAGGGGTCAAATGCAGATAGTTGGCAATGGGAGGGTGGGGAATTAGGACGGATAGTTCAGCTTTAGGCGGA
>PVKE010034752.1:0-17237 GCA_004027555.1 Craseonycteris thonglongyai
GGGGAGAGTGGGCACCGGATATATGGGGTTGGAGGGAGACCTGATTCTGGGAGCTGGGCACATAATGCTATGCATGGGTGATGTGATGTGGAGTTGTACATTGGGAAACTATCTAATTGTTACCAACCAATGTCACCCCATTGTATTTAACAATAAAATATAATAATATTAAAAAAATGGTATGGAGGTTCTCAAAACATTAAAAATAAAACTACCTTATGGCCCAACAATTCCACTTGTAGGTATTTATCGAAAGAAATCTAAAACACTAATTCAAAACGATATAGACAGCCCTATGTTCATTGCAGCACTATTTACAATAGCCAAGATATGGAAGCAACCCAAGTTCCCACAAACTGATTCTTGGCTAAAGAAATGGTACATGTATACAACAAAATATTACTCAGCCATAAAAAAGAATGAAATCTTATCTTTTACAACTGACCTAAGTGAAATAAGTCAGATGAAGAAAGACAAATATCTTATGATTTCACTTATAAATGGAACCTAAATAACAAAATTAATGAAAAACAAAGAGTCTCATAGATACAGAGAACAAACTGATGGTTTTTAGAGGAGAGGAGGTTTAGGGAGGTGGGTGAAAAATGTGAAGAAATGAATAAATACAAATTGACAGTTACAAAATAGTCATAGGGATGTAAAGTACAGCATAGGGAGTCTAGTCAATAATATTGCAGCAACTATGTATAATGCCAGGTGGGTACTAGACTAATCAGGGGGATCACTGGATAAATTACATAAATGTTTAACCACTATTTTATGTACTTGAAACAAATATAAAATAATAGTGAATGTTAACTGTAACTGAAAAAAATATAAAATTAAATATCAAGAATGAGTCTAAAAAAATAATACTATATCTGGAAAATGTCTTTCTTTTACATTTATTTTATTGTTTTTGAGAGAGAGAAACAGAGACAGAGAGAGACAGAGAGAAGGGGGAGGGCCCAGAGCAGTCTCCATAGTTGTATGTCATCAGTTTTTGACATAGTTTCATTCCATGCAGGTGGGTGGGAGATGGGAGGGCTCTCAGGGTGGGGGCTGAGCTGGAGACTGAACCAGGGGCCTATCACATGGGAAGCACACCCCATTTCAGCATATGGGTCCACATGTGCCAAGGTTGGGATTCGATCCTCAGACCCCAGGGCTCCAAGGGAAGTTCTTAACCTGCTGAGCCATCCTGGCATCCCCAAAAATGGAACTTTCCCAGTACAAAGTGGTTTTATTTAAAAATTAAAAATAGTAAATGGAAAACAAGGAAATAAATGCAATTAATCATAATAATAGAGATGCAGAAAAAAGCATTTTATAAAATGTAAATGTCTACTTATGATGCACAAAACAGCATAACAGAAATAACAAGAGAGAGTTCTAAATCTGTTAAAGGGAAAAATACAAGGTCTGACAATCCAGTTTGTGAACTCATCCTAGAAAAAGTGCTACATAACTCATTGCTGAATATCACTATGGCCACCTTCAAAATACTCCTCTTGGGAAGCTGTGCACTGAAGCCAGTGTCTAGTCCACCCTTCAAAGCAATTTTAAAATTCTTTTTCTGGAATGGCCATCAGAACCATCATCATATTATCCTATTATGTCCCAAATGCCATACAAATGTCTTCCTTTCAATATTTCATTTATCTTTGTGTAAAGAAAACTGTCATTAGGGGCCAGATCAGGTGAGTTAGGAGGGTGTTCCAATACAGTTGTTTGTTTATTGGCTATAAACTCCCTCACAGACATTGCTGAGTGAGCTGTTCATTGTCATGATGCAAGAGTCATGACTTATTGGCAAAAAGTTTGTGTTGTTTTGGTCTAACTTTTCCCTACAGCCTTTTCAGTACTTCCAGATAGTTAACTTGGTTGACTGTTTTCTAGCTGTACAAATTCATAATGAACAATTCCACTGTTATCAAAAAAGGTTAGCAACATTGCTTGGACTCTTGATTTAGACTGACAGACCTTTTTTGGTGGTGGAGGATTGGCTGACTTCCATTGTGCACTTTGACAACTTTGTTTCAGGGTCATGTTGGTACACCCATGGTTCACCACCAGTGATAACACAGTCCCAAACATCGTCTTGCCTCTCCAAAAGGTCTTGGCAAACTTCAATTCCCCTTTGCTTTTTTCATCAGTGAGCTCCCTTGGGACCCTTCCTTTCTTTCTCTCTCTTTCTTTCTTTCTTTCTTTCTTTCTTTCTTTCTTTTTTAAAGATTTATTTTATTGTTTTTGACAGAGAGAAAGACAAAGACAGAGAGAAGGAGGAGGTCCCAAAGTAGTCTCCATAGTTGTATGTCATCAGTTTTCAACATGGTTTTATTCCATACAGGTAGGCAGGAGCCATGCAGGGCAGAAACCGGGCCAGGGGCCTCCCGCATTGGAGGCACGCCCCCACAAGCCGGGGGCCAAACCAGGGCCTCTCACATAGGAAGCTTGACCCAGTGAAAACCAAACTGGGGTCACACTGCAGTTTAGCACATGGGTCCACATGGGTCAGGGCCAGGATTCGATCTTCCGTCCTCGTCCCCAGGGCTGCAAAGCGAGCGCTTAACCCACTGAGCTATTTCAGCTTCCTGACACCATTTTTGCACACATCTTTCTCATGCCAACATTTTCAATTCAGATTTTTCAAACTGTTTCTCTATCAATGTTTACTTGGTCAGCTACGCTTCTGACAGTCAGCCTACAATTTGGAAGCACAATTTAAAAGTTTCTTGCAATTTTGTTCTTCAATTCTGTTCATTACTGGCCAGCTGACCTCTGTTCATCAATGATGTTTTCTCTCCCCTCAGAAAAACATTTAATCCATTTGTACACTGCTGTTTTCTTTATGATATTATCCCCATAAACTTGGACTAACATGTCCTGGATTTCATGTCCACTCTTGCCAAGTTTAACAAGAAATTTAATGTTTGTTCATTGCTCTACTTCAAGGAGACATTCTCACAACAGCACACAATAACATGCAATAATACCGAATGAACTCCACTCAGCAAGACACTGTCACACGTCAACATGAACATAGCTGTGAAACACTAATATATCAAGGTTATGAAACCTTACTGAGTTGTTTGTATAGTGCTGCCAATGTAAGTGTACTGTGGCAAGTTCAATAACTTAATTTTCATACCTCCTATATACAGATTTACCATTCAATAAACAATGCTGGGCCAACTAGATATGTATATGGGACAAAGTCTATCTTAACTTCTATTGGATGACATAAAAAGTCAGTTCCAGATGGAGTAAAGATCTGAATGTAAAGGTATAAAAGTAAAGTTTTTAAATTAAAATTTAGAACAACCTTTATGACTTTACAATAGGCAACAATTTCTTAAACAATGAGTAAAAAGCTCTGACCATGAAAGGAATTCATAAACTGGATATTTTAAGATGTATAAGTTAAGAATTCTTCTCCATAAAAAGATATCATTATGGGAGTGAGAAGGCAACCTATAAAACCTGTACCCAGAATGTATCTAAGGAATTGCTACAATCAAAGGGAAAGAGAAACTGTCTAAGAGATGAAGAGTCAGAAGACTCAGTTCCTAAGACAGGAGATATGTAAATGACCAACAAGCATGAGAGGCAGCTCCACTTTATTTGCCATCAGGGAAATGAAGAGGAAAAACACAATGATTTCTTTCACACCTACCAGTAAGGTTAACATGAAAGCATTGGAAAATGTCAAGCCTGCGAATGGGGGAGCAGCCAGGATTCTCAAGGGAGAGTGTGAATCGGAATAACAACTTAGAAAATATTTGGCTGAATCCTATGCATTATCCTGTGTTGCCAGAGACTGACATTTCACTGTCAGGAATAGACTCAAGAGAAAGGTGGACTGAGGTTCACATAATAGCACTATTCTTTTTTAAGGCTTATTTTATTGTTTGACAGAGAGAGAGAGAGAGAGAGAGAGAGAGAGAGAGAGAGAGAGAGAGAGAGAGAGAAGGCCCAGAGCAGTCTCCACAGCTGCACATCATTAGCTCCAACAGTTTCATTCCACACAGGTGGACGTGGGGCTGCACAGGGCAGAAACTGAACTGGGGGCCTCCCACATGGGGAGCATGCCCCAGGTGGAAACCAAGCTGGGGGCCTCCCACATGGCAGGCCTCAGTTCAGCATATGGTTCCACCTGGCTGGGACTGGGACTCGATCCCCAGACCTCGTGGTTGCAAGGCAAGTGGCTCAACCCACTGAGCAATCCCAGCATCTCCAATAGCACTATTCTTAATGGCCCAAGACCAGAAACTGCCTAAATGTTTATCACTAGAAAAACTGATCAATAAATGGATGGATATCCACCAATGCAATACCAGTATGAAAAGGCCTCAAATGTGTGGGAAAAGGTCACATATACCAAAAACAGTGCCTCTTGTGTGATTCCATTCATATGAAGTTCAAAGACCAGCAAAATGAATCTCTGAGTTAGAAGTTCAGAGAGTGGTTACTTGGGTGGAGTGGGAGGGGGCATGAGAGACCTCTGGTAATGCTGGTTCTTGAGCTGGGTGCTGGATACCCCAGCATACTCATTTGGTAAAGATTAATCAAGCTGGACAGTTAGGTGCACTGTTCCATGGGAATACCATATTTCAATAAAAAGCTTTTAAAAATAATTATTGTTATTTTTTTAAAGATCTATTTCATTGTTTGAGACAAGGTAGAGAGAGAGAGAGAGAGAGAAGGGGGAAGGGCCCAGAGCAGTCTTTATAGTTGTACATCATTGGTTGCAACATAGTTTCATTCCACACAGGTGTATGCAGGGCTGCACGAGGCAGGAACCAAACTGTGGGCCTCCCGCCTGGGAGGTGAGAATCTTCCCTGCTGTGCCATCCCAGCAGTTACCAGTTGTGTCACAGTTCAGCATATGCATCACAGTTTAGCATATGGGTTTGCACCAGTCAGGGCTGGAAATAGAACCCCACACCTCTTGACTGTGAGACAAGTGTTCAACCACTGAGCTATTGTGACATCCCTAAAAGTAATTATTTTTAAAGTCACAAGATCATGAGCAGAAGGACTCTTAGCCTAGGTTCTGAAAAAATGCACACTGTCTTTCTTAGTTAGGAGATACCATAGACCAGGTGGTTTACAAACAACAGAAATTTATAATAGTTCTGGAGTCTGGCAAGTCCAACATTAAGGTACTGGCAAATTTGGTGTCTCCTGATAGCTCACCTCATGGTTTAGACTGTCATATTCTCACTGTGTTTTCACATAGAAGAAAGCATGAGGGAGCTCTTCAAGTCTCTTTTTTTTTTTTTAAGATTTATTTTATTGTTTTGGGAGAAGGTGAGAGAGAGAGAAGGGAGGGCACAGAGCAGTCTTCATAGTTGTACATCATTAGTTGTGTCATAGTTTCATTCCACACAGGTGGATATGGGGCAGCTGCAGAGCAGGAACCAAACTGGGAGCCTACCACTTGGAAGATGAAAACCTTCACTGCCATCCCAGAAGTTACCAGTTGCACTATAGTTCAGCATATAGGTTTGCACAGGCCGGGGCTGGGATTCAATCCCCAGACCTCGTGGTTGCAAGGCCAGCCCTCAACCTGCTGAGCTATCTTGGCATCTCCTCCAAGTATCTTTTATAAGGGCACTAGTCCCAGTTATGATGGCTCCACACTTATGACCTAATCACCTCCCACAGGACACATCACCTAATACCATCACATTGGTATTTTCATTGGTAATTTGGATTAGACAGATAAATTTTGGGATAAACTTTTAGGAGACATAACATTTATCTACAGAGTAAACCCTGGGTGTCAAATAATGATCATAATCCTCTTAGGCCCATTTTAAAGATGAGAAAACCACAACTCACTGTCACTTCTCCCAGGCCAGCACCCTCTGACCACAAATTATGGTGAACAGTGGCCACCAGGTCCTGCCAGAAGAAGACTGCTGATAATGACTGAAAGCAGCAGTGTCTAGTGAGAGGAGGGCACACATGTGAGTGACATGAAGCATGTAGTATGTAAGACTTTTTTATGAAGCTTTGAGGAAATCTGATGTGCTTGATGTGCAAGAAACATACTATAGATCTATCTTCCTACAGATAGAAATGTAGACTGCTTTAATAAATAATATACATCAATACATAGAATGATTAAATACAGTCGTTACATAAATTTTGAAAGCATACAGAAAAAGTTAGCATAGTGGGGGAAGCTGGAATTGATCAGCAGGCTAAGCACTCACTTTGCAGGCCTGGGGTTCAAGGATCAAGTCCTGGTCCTGGCCCATGCAAACCCATATGCTGAATTGGGGTGTGCTTTCCATGTGGGAGGCCCCCAGTTTGGTTCTTGCCAGGTCAAGCTTCCCATGTGTGGGAAGACCCCAGTTTAGCCCCCAACTCATGGGGGTGTGCCTCCCATGCAGGAGGCCCCTGGCCTAGTTTCCACCCTACGAGGCCCTGCCCACCTGTGTGGAATGAAACCATGTCAAAAACTGATGATGGAGAGACATCATCAAGATGGCAGGGTGAGAGGAGCTCTTGAAACCTCTCCTGGAAAGACAACAATTTAAACCACTAAAATCCAACCAGAGAATCCTAAGCAAGGCATAGCCTCAGCTGAGGAACCTACTCATCACAAGAAAATACCTAAAGCTGGAGAAATGGAGACGAGTGAGAGACAAGGAAGGGGAGCAGCACAGAGACACGCCATGGAGAGCGACCAGGAGACCTACCTGGTGACCGACCCAGAGGCTGACCCCTGAGACCAGCAGAGAAGAGACTGACTGAGGTGGGAGCGTGGGGGCCAGGGGCCAGGTACAGAGTTACTCTGAACTGGTTGGAGGCCTAGACTGAACAAAGGCGGAGGCACAGGCAACTAGAATGAGGGGTGGATGGTGGGGGTAGGGGTGGGCATGGCTGGCTGTGGTGAGAAGCCCTGGTGGAAGTGCACAGGGAGCGGCCGTGGCATGGTGAGGGCGACCATACTGCGGTGCGGGAGGCCAGAGCAAGGCACCAGAAGCAGCCAGAGATCAGCATGGGTAATTGGACTGAGGAGCTGACTGCGCATGCATGGGTCAGGTGGCTAGAGCTGAGGTCTGGAGGAGCATATGCTGGCAACTGCAGTGGGAGGTGGGTGTTCCGGTGCCTGGAGGGCCATTACCAGGAGTGTGCTGGTGGCTAAAGCGCAGAGTGGCCCTCAATGAAGTGGGGCGCCAGCCAGAACAATGTGTGGCCTTGGACATGAAGACTTGCTGCTTCCCCTTGCTCTCTTCAAAATCTTCCCTCGCTAGCCTCACCCAGAACCTGCCTTCAGTGAGCTGCTGCTGGGAAGCCACCATTACCCTGTGATGCAAATAAACCTGCACCTTTTATAACAAACCCTGCCCCTACTCTTCCCACTGAAGCCAGAAAAGGGAAGCCGCCGTTACCCTATTACACAAACAGACCTGTGCCTTTCCCAACAAACCCCTTCCTACTCCTCCTACTGAAGCCAGCAGAGGGAAGCTGCCATTAACCTCTGAGGCAAACAGACCTGTGCCTTTCCCAACAAACCATACCCCACATTTCCCACTGAAGCCAGCGGAGGAATCTAGGAAAACAGAAGCATGGAAGCTTTTGACTGTAGTGGGATCTTGGAGGCATAGAATACCATCACTCACCATACCTTCCCAAAGAAGAGGCATACAGAGACCAGGGCAACTAAGTCAAAGAAAACACCTTCTAGGAAGTCTCCCACTGCGAGAAAACCAAATAAACAAGAGAAAATATTACAAGACACTGAAGCAACACCAGCTAAGAAGTAAAAGAAAGATCTCTTCACTTTTACCAGGGGAAAAGTCCTCATGTTCAGGAAACAAAATGCTCCAACAGCAAGGAATACCCTTTTGAACAAAGGAGCTCAGAAGAAAAAGAAAAATCTCCAGAAAATGAACTAGAAGATATGGAATTATATGAGCTAAATGACAAAGAATTCAAGGCTGCAATTATAAAAACACTCAAAGAGATAAAAGAAAACTGGCAGAGTACACAAAAGGAACTAAATGCTTTCAGGAAAGAAACTGAATTTATGAAAAAGAATCAGATAGAAATTCTGGAGATAAACAACACAATAAAAGAAATGAAAAAGGAAATAGCTAGCATAGGAAGCAGAGCTGACCAGATGGAGGAAAGAATTAGTAAAATCAAAGACAAAAAATTGGAAATGTCACAGAAGAAGAGAGAGACCTATAAGCTAAAGAAATAAAAGATATTTACAAGAACTATCTGACTCCATTAGAAAAAATAATATAAGAATAATAGGTATTCCAGAGGGAGCAGAGGACGAGATGGGCAAAGAGAATCTACTCAGACAAATAGTAGATGAGAATTTCCCCAATATGTGGCAAGAACTGGGACCTCAAATCTAAGAAGGAAACAGGACCCCTAGCTACTTGAATCCTAACAAACCCTCTCCAAGGAACATTATATTGAAGATATCAAAGGTCAAGGACAAAGAATCCTCAAGGCAGCCAGAAAATGAACACCATAGCCTGTAAAGGAAAGCCCATCAGACTATCATCAGATTTCTCAACAGAAACTCTACAAACCAGAAGGGAATGAAACAAAGTATTCAAAATATTAAAGGAGAAAAATTACCAGCCAAGAATTCTATACCCAGCAAAGTTATCCTTTAGACATAAAAGAGGAATGAAGACCTTTTCAGACATACAGAAACTAAAGGAATTGTCCAACACAAGCCCAGCATTTCAAGAAATACTGAAGGAGATGACTGGACCTGAAACAAAATGTAAAAGTAAATAGGGATAAAATGAAACAACAGAAACATAAAATGTGAGGAAGTAAAGGTTTAAATTTCCAAAGAGAATGAAAGTAAGAAACATCCTGGCTCAGTCTTTGGGAATTATTCCACTGAGCCCGCTGGCGTAATAAAGCTGTGTTCCCCCTGAAAAAAAAAAAAAAAAGAAACATCCTTAAGAAAAGAAACCACTACATATATGAAACTTTCTTTTATGTAAAGTTCATGGTAACCACTGAAAAAGAACTTAGAACTGGGACACATAATGATAAAGAAGAAAAAACAGAAAAAAGCAGATATAAGCACCATCAAACTAATATAACCAGTGGGAATAGAAACACAAAGAAGAAACAAAACAAAAAACTGCTACCAGAAAACAAAAGATAGAATGGCTATAGAAAATCCTCATATATCAATCATCACCCTAAATGTAAATGGGCTGAACTCACCAATAAAAAGACACAGAGTAGCAAATTGGATTAAAGAACAAAAACCAACCTTATGCTTACAAGAGACACACCTCAGCCACAAGGACAAACACAGACTCAAAGTGAAAGGGTAGAAAAAAATAGTCCAAGCAACTGGCACCCAGAGAAAAGCAGGCGTAGCCATACTTATATCTGATGAAGCAGACTTCTGAATCAAAAAGATAATAAGAGACAAAAATGGACATTTCATAATGATAAAGGGGACAATACAACAAGAAGATATTATACTTGTTAATATATATGCCCCCAACCAAGAGGCACCAAATTTACAAAGCAACTAATAACAGACTTAAAAGGAGAAATTGACAAAAATGTAATTTTAGTAGGAGACTTAAACACCCCATTGACAGCCATGGACAGATTATTCAAACAAGTAAAAAAATATCAGCTTTAAAGGATACATTAAGCAATTGGACATAATGAACACTTACAGGATATTTCATGCTACAACACTTGACAACACATTCTTTTCTGGTGCACATGGAACATTCTCAAGGATAGACCACATGCTGGGACACAAAGCTAGCATGAGCAAATTTAAGAAGTTCGAAATCATAGCAACTGTATTCTCTGATCACACAGCTTTGAAATTGGTGATCAACTACAAAAAGGAAGCACATATACATGGAGATTAAACAACATGTTATTAAAAAATGACTGGATTAAAGAAGAAAGAAAAGATTAAAAAATACATCGAATCAAATGACAATGAAAATACAACATAACAAAATTACTGGGATGCAGCAAAAGCAGTAACAAGAGGGAACTTTATATCACTACAGGCTTATCTCAAGAAACAAGAAAAATTACAAGTAAACAACCTAATATCACATCTTCAAGAACTAGAAAAAGAAGAACAAAAAGCACCCAAAGCCAACAAAAGGGAGCAAATAATAAAAAATTAAAGCAGAACTAAATGAAATAGAGAATAGAAAAACAATACAAAAATTTAATGCAACAAAGAGTTGGTTCTTTGAAAAAATTAATAAAATTGACAACCCCCTGGCTAGGTTCACCAAGGGAAAAAGAGAAAACACAAATAATTCTAATTAGAAATGAAAGAGGAGAAATTACAAGTGTTACCACAGAAATACAAAGGATCGTACAAGAATACTATGATTATATGCCACCAAATTTTGCAACCTAAAAAAATGGACAAGTGTTTAGAAACATATAGTCTACCTAGACTGAATCAAGAAGAACTGGATGACCTAAACAGACCAATTAATAGTATGGATATTGAAACAATCATCCAAAACTGCCTCAAAAGCAAGAATCCAGGACAGATGGCCTCACTGAGTTTTACCAGGCATTCAAAGAGGAACTAACACCTATCCTCCTAAAATTTTTCTAAAAAATTGAAGAGGAAGCAATACTTCCCAACTTATTCTATGAGGCCCACATTACCCTAATACCAAAGCCTGGCAAGGACGGCACAATAAAAGAAAACTGTTGACCAATCTCTCATGAACACCAATGCAAAAATCCTAAACAAGATACTAGCAAATAGAATACAAGAATGCATTAAAAAGATTATACATCATGACCAAGTGGGCTTCATCCCAGGGGCACAAGAATGGTTTAACATACACAAATCGATCGATATGATACACCACATAAACAAAATAAAATATAAAAACCATTTGCTTATATCAATTGATGCAGAAAACTAATTTGACAAGATACAACATCCATTTATGATCATAACACTTAATAAAATGGGTATCAAAGGAAAGTACCTCAACACAATAAAGACCATATATGAGCAACTGTCAACAAATATCATACTTAATGAAGAAAAACTGAAATCTTTCCTTTTAAAATCAGGAATGAGGCAGGGATTTCCCCTGTCACCACTGCTATTCAATATAGTGCTAGAAGTTTGATCCAGAGCCATTAGGCAGGGAAAAGAAATAAAAGGCATCCAAATTGGAAACGAAGAAGTTAAACTGTCACTTTTTGCAGATGACATGATCCTTTATATAGAAAACCCTAAAGACTCCACCAGAAAGCTATTACAAATAATAAATGAATATAATAAAGTTGCAGGATACAAAATCAATGCACATAAATCCACAGCATTTTTATGTACAAACAACAAAACTTCAGAAAAAGAAATGAGAAAAACAATACCATTTGCAATCAAAACAAAAGGAATAAAATGCTTAGGAATATGCTTTAAAAAGAACGTGGGGGATTGGGACGCTGGGATGGCTCAGTGGATTAAGTGCTCGCTTTGCAGCCCCGGGACCAAGGATTGAATCCTGGCCTTGACTCGTATAGTCCCATATGCTGAACTGGGGAGTGCTTCCCATGCGGGAGGCCCCCAGTTCAGTTCTTGCCCCCTAGTTGGGTCTCTGGCTTGAGGGGGCGTACCTTCCACGCAGGAAGCCCCTAGCCCAGTTCTGGCCCTGCGCGGCCCCGCTCATCTGTGTGGAACAAAACCATGTGGAAAACTGATGACATACAACTATGGAGACTGCTCTGGGCCGTTCCCCTTCTGTCTCTTTCTGTCTCTGTCAAAAACAATAAAATAAATCTTAAAAAAAAATGTTGGGGAAGCTGGGATGGCTCAGCTGGTTAAGTACTCTCTTTGCAGTCCCAGAGCCCAAGGATTGAATCTTGGCCCCGGCCCAGGAAGACCCATATGCTGAACTGGGGTGTGCCCCCAGTTCAGTTCTTGCCAGCGCCTATGCGGGAGGCTCCCGGCCCAGTTCCTGCCCTGCACAGCCCTGCGCCCACCTGTGGACTGAAGCTACATGGAAAACTAATGCTGTCAACTACAGAAACTGCTCTGGGCCCTTCCCCTTCTCTCTGTCTCTCTCTCTCTGTCAAAAACAATAAAAATAAATCTTTAAGAACATGAAAGACTTATACACCAAAAACTATAAGACACTATTAAAAGAAATTGAAGAAGATACAAAGAGATGGAAAGATATTCTGTATTCATAGATTGGAAGAATCAACATAGTTAAAATGGACATATTACCCAAAGCGATATACAGATTTAATGCAATTCCCATCAAAATCCCACAGATATTCTATCAAAAAATAGATTAAAAAAATTATCAGATTCATATGGAACCATAAAAGGCCCCAATCGCCAAAGCAATCCTCCAAAAAAAGAATAAGGGTGGAGGCATCATGCTCCCCAACTTCAGTCTAGACTAAAATAGTCAATAATCAAAACAGCTTGGTATTGGCAGAAGAACAGATATACAGACCAATGGAACAGAACCGAAAACCCAGAAATAAACCCACAAATATATGAACAGATAATTTTGACAAAGGAGTCAAAAATATACAATGGAGAAAAGAAATGCTCTTCAGCAAATGGTGCTGGGAAAATTGGAAAACCACATGCGAAAGAATGAATCTGGACTCTGAACTGTCACCATATACCATGATTAACTCAAAGTGGATTAAAGACCTCCACATAAGATCCGAAACAATAAAGTGCATAGAAGAAGGCATTGGCACTAGACTTATAGACATTGGGCTCAGAGAGCACTTTATGAACTTGACCCCAAAGGCAAGGAAAGTAAAAGAAAAAATAAATTGAATGGGACTATATCAAACTAAAAAGCTTCTCCACAGCAAAGGACACCATCAACAAAGTAAAAAGGAAATCAACGGAATGAGAGAAAATATTTGGAAACAATGCCTCTGATAAGAAGCTAATATCTAAAATATATAAAGAACTCATACAACTCAGCAACAAAAAAACAAGCTATCCAATTAAAAAAATAGGCAGAAGACCTAAACAGACACTTCTCCCCTGAAGACATACATATGGCCAACAGATATATGAAAAAATGCTCCACTTCACTAGCAATTAGGGAAATGCAAATTAAAACCACAGTGAGATACCATCTTACACCTGTTAAAATGACTATAATCAACAAGACAAGGGATAACAACTGCTGGAGAGGTTGTGGAGGCAAAGGAACCCTCATCCACTGCTGGTGGGAATGTAAACTGGTACAACCACTATGGAAGGCTGTATGGAGTTTCCTCCAAAAACTAGGAATGGAATTGCCACATGACCCAGCAATCCCTCTCCTGGGTATCTACCCAAAAAACCTGAAAACCTTAATCCACAAAGATACATGTACCTTAATGTTCATCACAGCACTGTTCACGGTGGCCAAGTCATGGAAACAAACAAAGTGTTCTCTGATAGATGACTGGATAAAGAAGTTGTGGTACATTTACACAATGGAATACTACTCAGCAATAAGAAGAGATGAAATACAGCCATTTGTGACCACATGGATGGACCTTGAAAACATTTCATTAAATGAAATAAGTCAGACTGAAAGAATCAGGAAACATGATGTCACTTATAGGTGGAATGTAAAACTGAAAGTAACAAAGAAACAAAAACTCTAGGAGCCTGGGGTGGGTAAAATGATGGGCTAACCACTAGCTTCATGCCTGGTGGGACCGGGGCCCACAAGGGGAGTTGCTGGGCCTGACCTACAGGGAGACACCAAAGTGACATCTGGAGCCATTGAAATTTCCCAGAGACACAAACACAAGGAGGCATTGAGAGACACCTGGCTATAGCGAAGATACAGAAATAAAGATGCAAAAAATTCAGAGACCTAAGGGAAGACACAGAGACAGACCCAGAAAGAGACACCGAGGGAGTCAGAGACGCTGAATCACAAAGAAGGCCGAGGGCCTGTGGGGGGACCCTCCAACAGTAAGAGCCCTGGCCCCTGCTGTTCTCAGGGCCTCCCTGACAGTCCTCCAGTTCCACCTGAGCACCCACTTTCAGAAGGTCCTGGGCGCTCTAATGCCTAGTCTTTTCTGGGATTTACTGGCACAAATCCGAGTATTTTGGGGTTTTCCTCAGGATAGGTGCAGGTGCTGCCTCTGCTGTGGGAAGTCCAGCTTTATAGCATCCCAAACCTGGATGCCACTGTCCCTTTCCCCCTTCTTTCTTCTGGTGAGGATGTATATTTTCATATCCATAAATGTCTGTAGCACTTGCTTAGGAGAGAACTAAAGTATGGGTTTGCTGTCATCTGACTCTGTCCTGACGATGTAAGAAACTTCCAAACCTGTAGTTTATTTGAACCAAACTGGCAACAATTGCCAGGAAGCAAAATCGCAATGGATTGAGAAAATGCTCTGGAAAATGGAGATTTTGCAACTTATTTTAATAATTAAAAGGAGGAGGGTTACATGAAATTCATTGGTGGTAGGTTAAGGGAGTGGGAGAAAGTGGGGAATTTTCTGGGATTGGGTAAAAAGTAAAATGGAGAGACAGATAACTTCTTTTACATTGGTAGGAATAGGATAGTTAGTAGCATAAAGATGGTAATTGGGACAAAAGTGACAATGTGGAATTCTGTAGTTTCCTGCTCTGTGGGGATCTGGAAAAAGGGATTACTGACATGGAAAAAGGAATTACTGACATAGAACAAGGTATGTTATTTTAGATGCAAAAAGATAATCAGCAGGCTCACTTAAGGCAAACATTGCCCTTTGTTAAGAAAGGTACAGACCGAGAATGTGACTACCCACTATAACAGGCTTTTAGTTTGAAATTTTTATGTTCAGACCATCTTTTGTGGTTAATTTTGTCTGAGTTTGTAGGGCCTGCCATGCTGGCTTCCCCTGAGCTTGTCAGGTTTAGTATGTGCCCCTTTTTGTCTGTACATCTTCTTTTTAGTCATAAATCAATCCAAAGAATGCCTTGCTGGCCAGCCAGTCTTTTGGCTGGATAATGTGGCCCCATGGTGCTAGGAAGGCTCATTCCTGGTAAGTCAGTCTCTTCATTTGTTTTGCTGAAATGCTGAACCTACGGAGATGGAAGAAAACCATATCCTTGAATGGCACTCAAGGTCAAATTTTTCTTTTTCTGGAAAGTAAATGTGAATAAATGGGAGACAGTCATGTCTGTGGGCCTTCACTAAATAAAACAAACATACACACAAAAAAACAAACAAAACACATTGGATTATTTTTAACCTATAAGATTATAATCCAAGTTGTGCTGTCTGCCTTACTTTTTGTATTTCACATCTAGTATAATATTTACTTATACTTTGAAGGCACACTATACACCTCTTACATTTTCACAGTCTAACCATGAGTCGAGTTTCTACTTGCTGGTGCTGGTATTATTTTTAATATATATAGCCTATTCACTTTCCATTGGAGACACTCACGTGTCATTCCTTATTAACCTGATTTCTGTTAGCTGCACAACTGGGAACCTTAAGGTTTAATCAGAGCTAAGGATATAAGAACACAATAGTATAAATTAGAATTACCATCTAAAATTTTTTTTCAGAGGTCAGGACAGTAAGAGTTTTATAAATAAATTTCTTATGCTGAGGCAGCTACTATAGAAACTATTTATAGCCAGTTTAGCTTCTATCTGAATTAATATAGTTCATAGTTTTTGTTGGGCTAGGGGTTCATTCAGTATGTTCCCATAATTGGGTTCTAGCACTTATACATAAAGTTCCTCTCTCAATATTTTATTTTACTAACCTACTACCACTTCATTTGTCTTTCTCAGTTTTCCTCCTTTTCCTCATTTAGAAATAATTAACTTATTAGGACAAACTACTTTATACATACATTTTTTTCCTCATATAATATTTCTTTTAAATTTTAAAATAGTACTACTGATAATATAAAAGTTACATGAGAGCTGTCTGGAAGAGATCCAGCCATAAATGCCTCTATTTTACATATTACATGGCTGGATACTTGCTGGACAGTCCTCGTATACCTTTAATTATTAACAGTTGGGCTATGTAAGAACAGCATTTGAGAAAAAGCCCAAAGAACAAGTATAACTATTATTGTGACTAATATTACTAGCAGACAGGTAAAGACCATCAAAGAAATGATATAAGTTCAATATTAATTGTGCAGGCATACAAGTTCTCTCAATGTCTTGGGATATCTGTCTACCTCTGATGTCAATGGCTTCTCATCCTTGATGAGTGTTCAATGTTTGCTGTAGGCAGAGGCAAGTGTCAGACAAGAATAGATGCCCATTCACTATTAGGCACCTTTTTAAAATAAGAAATGTGAATCCATGGGTTAACAGCTTTAAGTTTGGCTGCACATGGTTTAGTTAGTAACACCTGATAAGGTCCCTTCCAACAAGGTTGAAGAGAATGTTTCATTTCATGTCTTTTGCAAAACAAATCTCCAGGTTGTAAGCCATGATCTTTGAAGTCTATGTCCTGGGAGCACACTGTGAAGTGAATCAGTTACTAATTTATCAACTTTTTAAAGCTGCTTGATAAGTCAGCAAGGCAATCAGCAGCAGCTCTCTCCAGGGAAGAAGACAGCTAAAAACAAAGTCAGCATGAGGATTTCCTTGGCCAGGTCACCTCTAGAATAGATAATAGTGCCCCCAGTGGGAAAAAAATGTACAATAGGGACCAAATAAGAACATGAGACACTAAGGTGGTGGCTTGTTCTTAGGGTTACTTAGGAATCAAGCACCCTAAGAAACTTTGATTTTCATGGATTGAAAATAAGTATGCCTCTAGATAGCTAGGAGTAATGTTGCAAAAGTGGGCAGATTCTGTATCAAGACTTTTTTTTGGTCCAAGTAGAAAATTTCTTCATGGGGGTGAAAGCACTTCAAGGCTTACAACAATCAAAGCTCCAGAAACTCAGGGATGTGGTAATAATGGCCACTCCAGAATGAGGGGGTAAAAAGAGTCTTGTTTTTGTTAAATATGATTGAAGTGGATAAAAGTTCTAAACAGACTCAAACTTCTGACCAATTAATTAGTTTAAACGCATGAAAGACCAAAATAATGATAATACATCCTGTACATAACATGTAGCAGAGGGCAATTAAGGAGCATTCTATTAGGCTCCAATCAGGTGGGGCAACAATGGCCAGGCCTGTCACTAGTAGGGCAATGAGGGGAACAGTCACTATGAGAAATAAGATTGCAAACCATCCAGGGACCAACAAAGTGGTA
>PVKE010034753.1:0-17241 GCA_004027555.1 Craseonycteris thonglongyai
TTTTTAGTGAGGTATAATTGACAAATGAAACTGTAAGATACTTAAAGTGTGTGATATAGTGATTATATATATATATATATATATATATATTAAAAACAGAATGGACTTTTAATAGCAATTATCTTGAAGTGGTGAGACTTTTTCCCTTTCTTGCTGAGAACATTTAAGTTTTGTTCTGTTACCAAATTTTAATTGTACAGCACATTGTTACCAACTATAGTTACAAGGTTATACATTAGATTCTCAGACCTTATTCATCTTATAGGTGAAAGTTTGTATCTTTTTACCAACCTCTTCCTATTTTCCCCTCCCCCAAGCCCTGGCAACCACTTTTCTACTCTCTCTTTTTATGAGTTCAAATTCTTTTTTACATTCTACATGTAAGTGATACCAGACACTATTTGTCTTTCTCTGTCTGGCTTATTTCATTTAGCATATGTCTTCCAGATTCAGTCATATAGTCACAAATAACAGGATGTCTTTCTTTTTAAAAACTGAATTAATATGTCTCTCTCTCTCTCTCTCTCTCTCTATATATATATATATATATATATATATATATATATATATATATAAAATATATATATAACTTAATATGTATAACTTTCTCTTCATTTAAAAGAAATTTTTTTCACCTCATGTACTGGGGATGCCAAAAAATGTATGCACATTTTAAGAGATGTTATCTGTGTATTACTTTTTGAAATTGAATTGAATTATGGTAGTAATGTGTAGTATCACGTTCATGCAAAAGATGGTGTTAATCAAACAAATGCTAATGTCACCATGCAACAGGCAAGACAGTTAAAGAAAATGGAAGAAGCATGATTGTTGTTCAAGGATCACAAGACAATTTTGAAGTGGTATTTGAAATTTGAGAATGTTGTGGAAGTACAACAACAATGGAGGTGTGAGTATGCAATGGAACCTCCAAAATGCCTAACAGTTGCACACATCTGTGATAAATTTGAGACACATGGTGCCTTGAAATGGAACATACAGCAATACAAGTGGGCTCTTTGGTCAGCGTTGCTCAAGCAGTTGTTCACCATCATCAGAAGTGTCTGGACACTGATGGTCACTACTTTCAGCACCACTTGTGATTGTAGAAGTCAAACGTGACTTGTATTCATCTTTTCTTATCAGCATATATTGAGTATTACAATTTTAATACAATTTTTTCCTTTCTTACAATGTGTATACCTTTTTTGGCATCCTCTGTATTTCACTAGACTAAGAGAAGATGTTTTTGCCTGCTCATTTTATCCAAAGGTGATAATGTAAAGCTATTGATATGATGTTGGGGCTGCCATCCCTAAAACTTCCATATCACAAAGAATTATACCAGAAGAAATGCATTCTATACCTCACTGGGTATTGGAGTCCCTTTTCTCTGCATTCACCTATGCAGACACTTTTCTTTTGCGACAGATTGTTGAAACACAATCCTGAAAACTGAAGTGTTGATGGGACTTGTGAGGGAAAGAAGGGGTGACTTTTGATCCAGAACTCAGAACACTTCCTCAGATTCAGAACTCAGCCTTCATGCTTACTAGTTTTGTTACTTCAGGCATGTTTCTCAACAATTTTGTGCTTTAAATTCCTTTTTATAAATTGTAATACCTATCTCCTAGGGGTTGGTAAAGAGTGCATGAGATAATGCTGAGTACCTTATAGATAATGCACAGTGAGCATGCAAACTCTTAATCCTCAAAATCATTCTCAACCTTCATGTCTGATAAATTGATTGCAAGCCCAAGCTAATGACAGTTCTGCAGAAGACTGAGAAATATGTGCGTCAATAATTAACAAGATGAACTTGATGGCAAGTAAAGAAATAGTGGCTTAAACAATGTAGACATCTAAGATCTCATTTATTAGGTAATCTGGAGGTAGCATTTCTAGGATTGGTTCAGCAGCTCAAGCCATGAACGGCACCAAGGACTTGGGAGCTACCCACCTTTTCGCTCAATTATGCTCAAATATCATTATGCCCACATATGACCTACATCACAGTTCTAGGGAGGAGCAGATGGTGAAAGCAAAATTATCTGTAAGGAAAACTTTTCCTAGGAACAGATTCCTGCCCCTTCCCCACCCCCAACCCCAAAGATTTTACTTTGTTATTTTATATTTCATTGTCTAGAAATGGCCTACGGGTTATACAGAAAACTAACTTCATGAGAATCCAAAAAGCAAAAACCTAATAAGAACAAAACAGAAACCTGAATTGCATGATTCATTCTCTGGAGCAGGCCCATTCTTATCTGAGCAAAGTAAAGATGTCTTAAGCATGGACAGAGAAGGATGGGTGAGGAAATTTGGGAATGCAGTATCTGTCCCAAAGATTTAATTGGACAACGCATCTCAGTGCTACCAAGGCAGGCATTTGGGGTACCATTGACTCTGGGAGCTTGGTATTCAGTGGTGGGCATGGCCTGTGAATGTCACACGATTAACACTGTGACATATTTTGCCCTGTCTTTTTGGAAAAGGTTTTACAATGGTCACTCTTTGCAATACAGCTCGGTTTGTGTAAGTAGTCATAAATTCTGGCTAAGATATACTTCTAAGTGGCATGGGGAACTACCTACAATGAAATAAATGCTTTTAATAATAGTGCTGCAAATCCAATGGTGGCTTATCTCTGAGGATTTTACAAAGAACTTCAGTTTTTATTTGCTTAATTAGGTTTTACAGTGAAGACTAAACTTTCTTAATTGATTTTATTACTTGTTTCACCAAAATCTCGTCTTGCAATGCTTTTCACATTACCCCGTAGCTTCAGCAGCCGGAATCATCCCTGATTTAGATTTATGGGAAGGGTTTGCATATTTCACAAACATGGATTTTCTCCTAGTTCTATTGAAGTGCATTTATTTTACATACAAACAAATAATATATCTATTTTGGAATGCTTTTATTTAAATTCTAATGATTTATGGGCCGAGCAGTTTGACTGCTTGTGTACTATTTTATCCGACCCTCCCTAAAACCCTCCATCTTTAATTGAGCAAGGGGGAATCGCAGAAGCTCGTTGATCAATGTCTTGTGGCCTTGGCATTATCTCTACTGGGAGGAGGGCGAACAGGGTTCTATTTAGTTTTTGTTTGCTTTTATTATTCCCTTCAACTCTCTGGCTGGTTATTGCATTCCTGTATCATTTTGAAATTTATAGTCTATTTAATAGCATTTTTATTTTTTATGATTATGTCAGTCTCACCCATAAGAGGGTCTTAGGGAATATGTTTTGAGTTTCTTTCAATAGCAACCACATCTAGAAACCACCTAACTGAATTATGAGTTTTATTTTTTTACCAGAGGGAGCTATGAAACAGAAATGACTTTAGATGTAGATTATAATAATATTTCGGAGGCATCTTTATGATCTGTGAGCTTCATATCATGCTCATGCCTAACACTCTCTGATTATTACTGTTCTAATAGAGCACTGCACAACTTCTGTACATATCCAATAACAATCACTCCACCAGGGGACGTGCAAGGGTGCGAGCGTGCACTTAAGACTGAATAGTTCACCAAAATGTCAAGAAGAGTTTGTTCAGACTATCCCAAAAGGCAGCAAAAACCAGTGTTTCTTTCTCAGGGGTATGTTTACAAGGGCTAAAACATTGTCATTAATGAGGAAAACAAAGATGATTCATTGGAAGGATAGAGGGGTGTTTCAGGGAATTCACAAGCACAGTCATTGTATGCAGGACCAGCTCAACAAACCGGAAAGCGATCAGCGGATAAGGTGTCTTCCTATCTGTCCCCTCCAACTTGCAGACATGTGATAATGGCTGAGCATAATGGACAGATGGATACAGACACAGGTTAGTGGATTAAGAAGATGGTCACAATTAGAGGCAACATCCTGGACTGTGTACCATGCCCCAGGCCTTGTCCACGTGCCTTACGTGTACTGACACAATAACCCTATGAAAGAGAATGCTGTGTAGTTCAGTTACTTGTTTAAAGCCACATAAAGTGAATAATTAAAGAAGGGGCCCTAATTTGATCCCGCTGCCCAGCCTCAGACATGAGTTCTGTCTGTTTGTTCTCTTTGCTGACCCTCCTTTTCTGTTTTCTACCTCATCTTGTACCAAACTGCCCCAGCTCTAATAGTGCCTATTTTCCTTTCAGATGTCTGGCCGAGTTTGACTAGATTCTCTGGGTTCTAATTCCAAATTCCAGGGAGACACAATTCGGTTTGGTCAAAGTGGGGGAACAGTTCAGTTGGTTTGGGCAAGGGAAATGGGGTCATCTGGTTCCAACCTAGCTGCCTGGTTTCTCTGTGTGTGTTTAGGGGTAGATCTCCTCATGGGGAAGTGGCCAGGAAGTCACGACAGTAGCTGTCTCTTACAATGCATAATATGTGATATAAATATCCACATCTGGTAAGCTCATTTACATGATATACTGTACTGCTCCGTATAACTTCAATTATTAATTTTAAATAAATTTATCATATAGTCCCTCAAGAACAGTGTCTGAAAGACAAATGAATGGTGATGTATATACTTCCTAAAGTTTGTTTCATTTCTGTCTTTTCTTGCAGCCATTGCCTTCCAGATGAGAGTAAGTGTAGATACCAAATAAACACAATGAAGACCTAGCAGTCTAAAGCTTCCCTTGCACTGACTAGATAAATCTAATAACCTTATTTAGTTCTCACAACAGATCTATAAGGCAGAATAGATGCTATTCCCATTATCACGATAAAGAAACTGCAGCAAAAGATTTTAAATGAATGCTCCCGGTCACATAGTTAGAAAGTAACAGAATCCAGACCCAAATCCAGTCTGAATGCAGGACCTGAACTTTCAGTGGTTAAAATGCAATAACATGCTTGCTTGTTTTGACTCATTTCAGCCAGCATTTGTGGGGTACTCTCACCTGAAAATACTGTAGTAATATCAGACATAAAAGTGGTTGATGGAACAAGCTCTCCCCATGTATACCTGTGTCTCCAACTCACAAGTACGCCCAATGAATCTTCACAGCTTCAGAGACGTTGGGCAGTAGCTGACCCAGCGCTGTGAAGCTGCAGGAACGGAAAGTGACTGTACCTTAGTGGCTGAGCTGGTGGTCTGAATTCAGGCCCCCTAGATTGAAATTCTAAGTACATTTTTTAAAAGCTGAGTAGATTTGGCCAAAGAATCAAACCACCTGAAATTTTATTTGTAAAACCCATTTGATGATGCCTACTTCTCACACTTTGTGAGGATTTCATGAGGCATGACACATATTTAGTGAATTTGGCTGCTACTATTAGGGTGTGCTCAGTTTTCGACCTCTATTGCCTCCCTTCTATTCCTTTTGTCCACATTCCAGTATTTAACACCCTCCCACATTCTAGCATTAGGGTCTATCTTAGAGCTTATTCTTTAGTTCTGGGACACTTCAATCCATTGTCCTGTGTATCTTTTGCTGTCAAATTTCCTTCTGTAATAAGTGAGTGACACTTAAGGACTCACAAATCCTCCCTGAATTTTCTGCACAGGGAGGTTAATGGGATGATACTTGTGATATTTTAACTAGTGTTTGGATTTGCAGAAAGCTAAAGAAAGCATCTTCCATTGGAAATAGCTTCCAGTAGACTAGAGAGATGTTAGGTCACCTCTGACTTTTTTGAGAGAACCATGGAATATATTCAGCCATCACCGATGTTCCTTAGGTGAAATATTTAGGAAGTGTGCCTCTTAATGTTCTAAAAATCATAATTTGTGATGAGCAGAATATGTGAAGTTTTAAACCTGCATTAATAATAATATAAACCTAATTTCTATTGCTCTTTTTAGTTTTTATGGAATACTTTTATAAAACTTTTCTGTTGGCCCTTACAAAAATGAAGTATGTGTTATAATCCCTATTTTATAGATGGGAGAATTGGTTTTCAGAAAGATTAATGATTTCTTGCTTCATTGTTCAAACCAAGGGCTTCCATGCCTTGCAGCATAGGGCTTAATAGTGTAGAGTTTGGACTTAAAGGAACTAGTTTCATCTGAGTTTACTGCGTCACAAAAACAAAGACAATAATACCTCTTTCACAAATTGGAAATGTGTTTTGCTACAAGTATCAGAAAGCCAATTTACAGAGATGTAACCAAGTTGAGGATGAGAGATTTTAAGCAAAAGTAAGAAAAAGTGGACTTAGTCAATGGCCAGCATTGGTTTTTCCTTCAGTGTTGTCATCAACCACCAGTCTGCCATTGCTTTGGTGTTTCCCTATTCTGGTCACCTATTCTGGAGCTTCAGGCATGATATTTGTGTCATGGATGGAAATAAGAAGGATGAAAGTTTTAGCCTCTCTGTTTCCTTTCATAGACAAACAAAGGCTTCACTTCGTATACTAACACCTCCCCCACTCAGGGACTTTCTTGCTCTGTCACATGTGAGCTGTTATGTGGCCACCACTTGCTGCAAGGAATTCTGGGGAAGAGAATATTGAACCTCCAGCCAGGAATGTTGCTGCCCAAATAAAATCAGAACCTCTTAGCAAAAGCAAGGAGAGGGGATGTATCTCAGCAGGGCCAGCAAGAGTATCTATCTCACAATGCTTTTAGAGAGATTTTATTCCATATATATTTTTATTATAAAATGCATATGCAGTAAGTAGTATTATGTATAGTATTATTACTAATAATAATTAATAATGTGATAATCACATTGTTTTCCTTCCCCCCCCCCCAAAAAAAGAACCTTTGAATGAGAAATGGTAGTTAATAATAATTATCAAAGTTGAAAGTGTTACTTTATATTTGTACTGGGTTTAATTCATTTTTGCCTCATACTATTTCTCTAAATAGGGATGGAGAGTATCATTATTATACTTTACCACCAGGAACGTGGATCTTCATAGAAGTGAAGGGAATTGCTTAAATTAATGGCAGAGCATGTATTTTTACTTCAAACTTTGCAGTGTGACTTGAATAACATGTATCGGTACTCAGGAGCCACTCCCTCATCCGGAGTGATGCAGGGAGTAACAAATGATACACAATGGTCATTTTTGTTGATGACACAATGTTGAAAAATTAATAATAGATAATATCCCATTATTGTAGGACCCTTTGCAGTTTAAAAAGTATGTTCACTATTTGATACTTAAAAAGCATAAAACAGACATGGCAAGTGAGATCCCAATATAAACAGAAGGAAACTGAGTATTTCTGTGATTTGTCCTGAGTTACTCAGCTTATAAGTAAAAGAACTGGGCACTGCATGAGTCTTGCCAAGTTTGGCTGCTTTCCAGAAACATGTGTTTTGGTTTTTATTTTATTTTTTTATTTTTTTAATTTAGTAATTCTGCACTTGTTTAAATCCAAGTTTACAAAATTGTAGCTATATCCATAATGTATGCAGGTTTTGCATGGGTCATGCAATGTTGGAAAAAATATAATTAATTGTCAACAGTTACAAATTAGATATTATAAGAAATCCTACATCTTCAACTTATCTTATACATAAGTAAACCATCCATTTATGTTTACCTAGAGCACTTCACTGAGCGACAAGAAGGGGCTGGACTGAAGAGCAGGCAAAGAGCTTCCCGTGATCCCCACCCCTCCCCCACAAAGAAGCTAAGACTGGCCCTGTCACTCAGTGGATTTGTTTGTCTCCTTTCTGTAGGCAGGTTTGTGGCCCCTGGTTAACTTATTAAAAAGTCATTTCCTGACACTAGACATTAGAGCAGATGATCTAGCTCTTTTCTTTTTTATGCCCGAGATTTCTTTGAGACCTCTGTAGATTCGAGACAGAGAAAGGAGAATTGTTTGGTTGTTTTCAAGTGAGAGGGAAAGAAAATGTACTCACCTTCAGTCTGTTTGGCAATAATTGGAGTGTGCTCACTGCATGCAGTCACTACCAGATGTAGAGAGCTGACATTTCAGGCTAGTCTGCTAAAGAAGAGTGATGCTGAGTTAGGTAGCTAAAAAGGAGGGGAGGGATTCAATTGTTATATGAAACAGAGGCTGTTTAGACACAGGCTCATTTTATCTGCCCCCAGAGCTTAGCTTTTGGCCGCTGTTTGGCTCAGCCCTCCACCCCCACCCCATCATTAAGCTAAGAGTAACATAGGCCTTCTTAAAGGGATTGACTTATCACATGTTTTCCCCACATAAATATAATTAAATATGAAAGGTAGAGACGGCAGTTGAACATCTGTCTTCTGCTTTCAGATTTTTCACAGTCTGTTGATTAGGTTATGTTTTGTATTATTCCAATGTCCACAGCTGTCAAGTGAAACGGAGGCAGGCCCTCCGGAATCGAGGCACCCAGCTCTGCGGCGACTCTTCATGTTCCACATGGTAATAGCTGGTGACAGTTTCTACTCTGAACAAATTGTTTTTCATTGGTTGATGGGTCTCAGGTGTTCTAACCTGGGAAGTGATGAGTTTTGTTCTCATTTGGAAGGTAGGATCTGTTCGAATAGAGTTGCTGGCTTCTTGGTGTGTGTTTGCTTATAGTGCTGTGTGCATGCACATGCAGTGGTACTCTGACCCATTTTGGCAGCAAGTTCTAATCTTACCAAAGCATCATATTTGGAGCCTTCCAAGGTCTGTGCTATTATATGGGAGGGAGAGATCAACCCAAGGGCAGAGGAGCCTTTCAGACCATCTCAGTCCTCCCAAGCTCACTCTGATTGATGTCCCATCTGGAGTCAAGAGTATTGGTCCTCAGGCTGTTACCTTTTTTCTCCTGACTGAGGTTAGTTCACACCAGTGTCCCTGGGGAACAGCAAACCATGGAGTGCTAATTAAAATGGAACGATGGGGAAGCCCGAAGGGCCTCCTTCCAGACCTGGCAGATCTACAGACTTAATTGTATAGGTTGTAAGTGTGTGCACATGGCACAGAAATTGAGAATGTTTAACATGGAAAAGTAAGAAAGAGTTTTCCCCAGTGTTTTTATGATTCTTTCCCTTTGCTCCATATCAGAACATGGTCTGAGAAGAGAATCTAAACATACTTTGACCCAAAGGTACAAGTAATGAATGATGTCTCAGTTATTGCACTTTACTAAGAAACAATTAAAGGCATCTTTGTTGTCCAATACAACTTTCTGTGATGATGAAAATGTTCCATATGAAATGTGGTTAGTACAACCCAGAGACGGAATGTTTATTTTTTATTTCATTTCAATTAACTTTAAATAGCCACATGTGGCTAGTGCCTACCATATTGGAAGTGTAGAAATCGACTATTAACGATGAGCTTTCAAGCTTTCAGCTATTTCAAATGTTGTATGCATGTTTGAGTAGGGCTTAATTATCCTGGCATTACTGAGATGGTACCACTGCCATCTCAAAGAGTAGAGCTGATCATTTCTAGTATCTAGCATAACAGTATGAAATCATAGACAACAATAATATATTTAAAGAATGCATAATAATGGTAATAAATAATACAAGTGAAAGTATCATCTCACATTTGTGTGAAGTGGGCACTGTGAGAGTCATGATTCTTGCAGCCATTCTGTGACTTACCTATTACTGCCATCCGTGTTTTGCTGTCGAGGAAACCGAAGCATAGAAAATTTAAAACTTTGCCCATGTTAAAAAGCATGCAAACCATGGAGTTTTGATTTCAACTCAGTTCTATCAGTCTCTAAACCCACATTTACAATTGCAGATATTATAATGACCTTGAACTTTAAAGTACAGCTTACTTTAGAGGCAATTAATGAACCCCATATCTGAATACAGTGACTTAGATCTCTGGGGTCCCTTTATTTTTCTTAACTTGATGATTATACTTAAAATAATGTCTATGTGCAACTAGAATAGTATAAATGCTCCACAAAAGACAGCTGCATTCTTATTTACTATTCTTGTAATTATATGACATTTGCATAAACTCTAATTGCATATGTGATATTAATCAGAAGGATCACTGAGTCACAGATGAATCTCATAAGTGCTTCTGCCCTTAGGGTCACCAATGACAAAATACCACAAAATTATAGTTCTGCAGATTTAAGGGTCCCCAAGAGAGCAGCTAAAAGCATTTTGCCCCAGAGAGAAGAGCTACTATTAATGTAATTCTATTCTTCATTCACAATAAGCAATGCTATTTATGAATATGGTTATGAATATTATAGAAATATGGACTTAAAAAAAATCCTGTACTTCATCATCTAAGTAATTATTGCATTGGGAAGTGAGATGGGGGTGGGGTGGGGTGTGATCTGTAAACTATATTTGAATAACTAATTAAAGAATGAATTGACTCTACCATCATTTCCAGCGAGTATAGCTGTAACTTTCTGCCATTCGTTTCCAGAGACATCGGTTTTGTGGTGTTCCCATCCACAGGACCTGTCAGCCACCGCATCGGGCTCTGGGATGGATGGAAACTTATCCACTGGTTATGTTAGCAAGGAAAACTATCTACTACAAGGTACACAGCTGTCAGGTATAGGATCCGAAGTAAATTCACTGGAATTGATTTGTTCTAATTCCTCAATATTTCTAATAGTCCCCAAGATGATAGCCAGTTAATGTTTATAAGATACGATTCAGGTTAACCAGTTGATTGCTAATCTTTGCATTGCCAATAGAGTCTGCTATTTTCAGGGTGCCTCAATTAAACATTAACTCCTTAGTGACCATATTAATATTTATTTGGGGGGAAGCCGGGATGGCATAGTGGGTTGAGAGCTCACTTTGCAGCACCGGGGACCGAGGATCGAATCCTGGCCCCGGCCCTTGCGGACCCATGTGCTGAACTGAGGAGTTCCCCCAGTTCAGTTCTCTCTCTGTCTCTCTGTCTCTCTCTCTCTCTTTCTCTCTCTGTCAAAAACAATAAAATAAAATAAATATTTATTTTTTTTCTGCTCCTCTATGACACATGGAATAATTCTTTTTTATTTATTTATTTATTTATTTTATTTATTTATTTTTTCACATGGAATAATTCTGATGACACAAAATATATTCAGTGACCTCCTAGTAGTTTAGCAAAGCAACCAAATGTGTGGATGGATCAAGGAGACTTGTGGATGGATCAAGGAGACTTGCAGATGTGGTCTACTCTGTGCTGAGGTGGAAATAGAAAACTACACTTAGAGATCTGCAGAACAGTCAGGCCTGGAAAGCCAGGCAGAAGAGTGTAGACTGGGCCCTGGGCAGTTGCATTGGTGGATGGAGGGCCTGTATTGAGAAATGTCAGGTATCTGAGTGGAGTGAGGAAAACATTGTAGGCCCACAAACCTATTTGGGATAAAAGATAGAGATGACACAGTGGGAAAGGACGAGATTAAGTCCTCCTTTACTTGAGAGCTGGGCTTTGTCTCTGTAAACCCAGACACAGGATCTGAGACTGGGTAAGAAGGACACTGAATTCCTCTTTGGGTTCATCTTGTTTGGGATTCTATGCTTCATGAGCTTGTATGTCTATTTTATTCACAAGGTTAGGGAAGTTTTCCATTATTATTTCTTCAAATGGATTTTCAATTTCTTGTTCTTTTCTTCTTCTGGTATCCTTATGATGCAAATGTTGGCAAACTCGATGTTGTCCCAGGGGCTCCTTAAACTGCCCTAATTTTTTAGATTCTTTTTCTTCTTTGCTGTTCTGTTTGGGTGGTTTCTGCTACTTCATCTTCTAAATTATTGATTTTATTCTCTGCTTTAATTTATTGTTGATTCTCTATAAGGTATACTTTATTTTAGTTATTGTATTCCTTATTTCTGACTGATTTCTTTTTTCTATCTCTATTTTTATTTCTATCTCTATATTGAAGTTTCCACAGAGGTTGTTGAACATCCTTATAACCAGTGTTGTGAATTCTGCATCTGGTAGATTGCTTGTCTCCATCTTGTTTAATTCTTTTTCTGGAGTTTTATTCTGTTCTTTCAGTTGGGGTATATTTTTTGTCTTTTCCTTTTTATGGTCTCCTTGTGTTTGTTTCTAGGTATGAGGTAGAGCTGCTACATATCTGTCTTGGTAGAGCTGCCTTTTGTAGTAGGTGTCCTATGAGGCCCTGTGGCAAAATTTCCATGATCACCTGAGACAAGAGCTCCAGGTGTGTTCCTTTTGTGTGTTGTATGTGTCCTCCTGTTTTAGTTGAGCCTTGGTTTTTGTTGTTGTGCCTGTAAGAGGGATTGACTGTTAGGTTGATCTGTTGTGGGGACTGGTTGTGACTACAATGGAAGAGATGTTGAGTAGATAATCCAATAGAGCAGGATTCACTATAACATTGTTCTGGTACCTTCTGAGTGTGCCCTTTGGGTGGGTTGTTTGTGGAGGTAGATGGGTGGTGCTCTGGTGTGATTTGAAGCCTGGCTTTGGGCATGCTCAAATCTGGGGCCTCTTGGGAGAGTCTCTGGTGCTGGTTGAAGTCAGCTGCTGCCTATGTTCATCTCGGGCCACTTGGTATGAGCTATAAAGTGATCAGCACATGGTTTTGAGTTGTACTGGTCTTAGACATGCCTGGGAGAGTCTAAGCTCTGAGCCAATACTAGCTCTCCCCAGTGTCAGGCTTAAGGCTGCTTAGCAAGTGGTACAGGTGATGCAGAGGTTAGATGCTGCTTGTTTGGGGTTTGTGAACTTTTGACTTTTTAGGAAAGTCCAAAACATACATTAAGACATGCTGTTTGTATAGAAAAGACACTGGAAACAGCTTGAGTGGGCCTTCAACTTGAGGAAGCATGGTCGCATGGTCTCAGGGAATCACCAGGACAGGGCAAATGAACAGTGTAGTCCAGGTTGATAGGGACTCACATATGGCATCTGCCTGTGTTTGCAGGCTTGGCCGGTGGCTTTTAGTATTTTTGTCTGGGAGAAAGCTGCCCCTCCAGTCTTTACCCTGAAGCCAGAGAGTCTGGCTTCTTCCATATGTCCCTAATGTCCATGATTCCTTTCGAGTTGTTGCCAAGGTGGTGGAGCTCAGAGCAAGTGAGTCTTTCAGGAAGTAACTCCACATATAGACCTGGGACTCCAGCAGTCCTTCATCTTACTAAGCTACAACCTCTGCAAGTTTTCACAGTCATAAGTTGTGGGGAGTTCTCTTTCCAGTGCTGGAACCCTTGTCTGAGGAGGCTGATGTAGGGCAGGACTCCCTTGATCCTCAAGGAGGACCTCCACGGCTGAGATATTCCTTCCTAGCTTTAACTGGCACTTGTGTGATCAGCCTTTCCTACACCATTGCCCTGCCTCCCAGTCTCAAGGTGGCTTCTTCTTTGTGTCCTTAGTTATAGGACTTCTGTTCAGCTAGTCTTCAGGTGACTCTCAATGATAGTTGTTCTGAAGTTTAGTTGCAATTTTAATGTGGCCATGGGAGGAGGTTAACACAGTGTTTACCTACTCTACCACCTTGACAGCTCACCAATCAGATATTTTCTATTTGTCTCTTTCTTATTCTTTATTTTTTATCCTGTAAGTTTTTTGGTTTTTTTTACCTTCTACCCCATTTTTCAGTTCTATGAAAGGAGGCTATTCACTTTAAAAGACAAAATTGAGATAAATAAATTTGATATTTTGTGTCAGATGGAACTGTCTTCTAGAATATGATTTCAGGCATTTACCCACAAGTTGCATGCCTGAGAACAAATGGTTCACTGTTTCTGAGCTTCACTGTTCTTACATGGCACTGGTTCTCAACTACAGGTTGATGATGTGGTTGAGAGTCTTAAGGAGAGGGTACAGCAGGATAAGAGTCCCAGCAAAGGTGGAGTTTCTCTCCCTTGTAATTTGTGAACGGAGTTCTTAAGACTTAACCAATGTACCATCTGCCTTCTCGTTCCTCAAGCTCTACTTCCACTTCATAAACCCAGGGATAGAAAAGCCAGTTTTCCAATAGATCACAAGTAAATAGCAGCCACTTGGAAGTACAATCTGGAGTGGTTGGCTGCTTTCTCCAGTGTCTCCCCTGCACATAAATGGACCAGTTTATACATCAACAAGGAGTAAAGACTGGATCCAGGTGCTCGGGCAGATATAGGGGTCTTGGCTGTTGGGGCATACTCCTCTTGTGAGTATTCTTTATTCTAGTTTTTTTTCATGGACCTCAGTAGAGTTGCTCAGTTTTCTTCAGACAGGTTCTATGCATTTTCCAAGAGTCTTGGAGAAGTTCCTATACCTCAGAGAATGAATTCTTGAAAATGGGTCTGCTCTTCTTTATTGGCTTCAGTATATTTCTCCTCTTTTGACTTCTTTGTGGCAGGATAGCAATGATTGTTGGAGTTTCACCAGTGAGTAAAAGAAATAATAAATAACCTAACTGGTTTTCACTGATGCAATCTTGGGGTCTTATTAGGACTGTGACTCTATAGAGTATTACTAAGTGGGAATAGGATCAATTCCTGAGTCAGTTAAATAATCTCAGAGGGGAGTGTAGAGCCCACAGTCTCCAAGATAAGGTATACATCTCTCCAATTGTGTTTTGTCTTCCATCCCCTTTCCCACAGCCCCATTGATGCCCTTCAGAATATGTAAGAGGTAGTAAGGGTTTTATTTCTTCCTCAAATGGTAGCTCAGAGAAGTAGTTCATGTGAGATGGGAAAGGATCAAAAAATAATTCAACTATAGCAAGGCAAACAGAGGATTTGGGAAAATAGTTGTTTGCAATGAAAGCAGCATTTCCCCCATTGCTACTCAGTTGTGACTATACCACTCAGTTTTGGTCAATGGGATGTAAGTAAGAAGAGTATATAGGAGTTCTCAGAGGTATTATCAAAGGAACACAGTTTGCTCATTTTCCTGTATTTCTCCTTATGGTACCTGGATTATTGACACCCTGGTTCTCTCAAAATTTGTTGAACACGAAAGGAAAATAAGTTATCTTATTATCTCATTGTTATTTTGTGTTTTGCTAATAATCACAGTTGAACTTCCTTTTAACAAATACAGGATGTGTCTTTTGCAGAAAGATATGTATAACAGCTAGTGCCACAACATTTTATGAAATTATTGAATTTCATGAATGGAGGAAGACATTTTTAACCAAGCAGAAAAAAACAACTTACTCTCAAAATGAAAAAATAAAATCAGTTTCACTTTCTAATTCTCAACAACAATATTACATTTTCTACGAAAAGACTTAGATCTACAAATTCAGCAGAAATAGTACATGACTAAAATCTCATAAGCTAAGTAATCTTTCCTGTCCAAATGTTAGGAAAAGACATTCTCAAACAGGGATAAATAAATTTAGGGAACTATTCTACCTATGAGAGAATCCTGGACAAAAATCTATTGAAAAAAAAAAAACCAAAAAACCAAAAAATAAAACAACAACAAAACAAACACACAAACAAAACAAAACAAAACAAGAAACACATGACAGTGAAAAGGCCAAAATCTTAAATGGGAACAACATATTTGAAAAAAACTGGTGATGTATGTTGATACAAATATTACACTACACAGAAATGACATTAGAAGAAATGGCATCTTCAATGTTATCCATAATAAATGAATAACAAAAATCCCATAGTGAGAAAGGAGAAAGTGGAAGGAATTGTAAGCTCTATTTTTACTTCCAGACTTACACACCCAAGAGTCTTCTTAAAGTCAATATGTACAAAATGGGTTACCAGAATAGAGAAGATGAGGGGATGGATGAAAAGGGGCAAGGAAATATAGTCAATAATATTGTAATAAGTTTACATCTTGACAGTTACTAGAATTAGTGGGGTGATCACATTGTATAGTGCAAATATTTCAAATTACTCTATTGTACACCTATAACTAATATAACCAATATAACATTGTATACCAACTATACGTAAATAAAAATAAATTTAAAAGAAACAGAGGGTATGGTTTTCTTCCCCATTTTAGTCCCTTTCCAGTGTTCACTATCTGTGAATAGTCATGCCATTCACTCACAGACTTGTTTAAAAAATTCTAGAGCTCACTTTTCATAAAAAGCCAAGTATTCTTGGTGCTCAGTCTTGGGAAAGTCATGCTTTTTGTCCCTGTCTGTGTCTTTCTGTCTTTTACCTCACATTCTTTTTCCCTCCCTCCCTCATATATGTACCTGTAGTCAAGCATACTTCCACCTCAACTTCCTGGACAGGTTTACAGATCCAGGGCTCCTTATACATGCCTTCCTTAAGTGAACACATTCCATTCAGGAATTAAAGATTGCATGTTGAGTCCAAGTCATGTCCCAATGTTATTTTATTGCAGTTTGTCTCATCTGTATTCTTGAATATGTTCTCAGTATGGCTCAGAAACAAGAAAGGCTTAGAATTAATGTCTGTTCCCTCAAATCACATCATCATCTACTGTTACTGACTGTGTGAGTGAAGAACATTGACCTACCTACTGCAATTGGAAACTTTGATAACTTTTCTGAGTTATTTGTTATAAGTACATGGCATTGTGTTTTGTGGTCCAGCTGGTATTGTATTTTTTTTCAGTTGGTGGTTTTAGCCAATCTACACATGCACATATGTGACAAGTATGTTTGCCTGTAGTTTTTCATATTTTTCTGTCTTATTTTTCTCCATATTGTGATTTTCTTTGCTATGTTTTATGTATGTGTTCTGATAATTTTGAGGATTTATACATTTTCTTCTAATGGTTTTCTAAAGGTAACTATAACTTTATATACTACTTTATATAATATAATTATCCCTTGGATTTTAAAAAGTAATACCTATTTAGCAATGATAAAAATGCATAATTTTTACTTTCTACTTTTCTCTTACCTATGTTTTATTAACTTTTGGTTACAGCATGTCTGCATTGTCAGTATTTATGACTAATTCTCTTTTGTAACCATAATCCCAACATTTGTTCCACCTCAGTTGTACAGTTAAACAAATTCAATGTCTTTTAACTATAGACTTAGTTTTAATCCTCAATAGGTTAATCATTAGAAAAAGAAAGGACCATGGGAGAAGAGTCTGTAAATTAGCTTTAAGATACTGTGCACAGTTCTCTAACAAGGAAAAGTGTTACAGTAGCAATTTTTATAATTACGTAATAGAACTAATATATTTTTAAATCTTCATCCTACTGTTGTGTCTAATTTTTGAATTGATCAGTGTCTATAGGAGGAGACATGTTCATTACTAAAATGCATAATTCCAAGACAAGCACCATAGCACTGTAATTAAAATAACGAGTCTGGAAATCAGACTTCCTGTTGGTTTTCAGACTTGTTTTGAAGCCTAACTTTACCACTTCCTATGTGGGAAAATACTAGCATTTTCTATAAAATTGATATGAATAATGAGACCACAAGTGACATGAGAATTATAAGAAAAATATAAATACAGAGTATAGA
>PVKE010034754.1:0-17234 GCA_004027555.1 Craseonycteris thonglongyai
CCACAGTTTGGTTCTCTAACTGTCTCTGTCTCTGTCTCTCTCTCTATCTGTCAAAAAGTAAAATAGAAATAACTATGCACTGAAGACAAAAAGATAATTTCTCTCTATAAATGTGAAAAGATAAAAAAAAAAAAAAAAAAAAAAAAAAAAAAAAAAAAAAAAAAAAAAAAAAAAAAAAAAAAAAAAAAAAAAAAAATTCATACACAGAGGCAACAGTTAGTGGTTACCAGAGGGTATGGGGGAAAGAAGGAAGTAGAAAAAGGTAAAGGGGATCAATTATATGGTGACAGGAGATTTGACTTTGAGTGGTGAACACACAATGCAATATGTAAATGGTATATTATAGAATCGTATACTTCAAACCTATGTAATTTTTTAAACCAATGTTACCCTAAAAAATATAAAGAAAAAATCAATGGAACTGCATATGTACATTTACCAAAAGTTATCTACTAGAATATTTCTAGCAGCAGTACTTGCAGTAGCTTTATATTGCAAAATACCCAAATATCCTTCAACAGTAAAAAATATGGGCAAATCTCACACACAATAAGGTGAATATTGAAGTCTAGACATAAAACAATACATTCTAAATATTTTAGTATGTAAAATACCAAAATAAATAAAATAAACCAAATATTTTTAAATCACAAGGGTGGGCACAGTTATGAAGAGGGCATGCTTTCTTTTTTTTTTTTAACTGAACTGGGGGCCTCACTGCATTTGGGAGGCACACCCCAAGTTCAGCATGTGGGTCCCTATGGGCCGGAGCTGGATTCAATCCTCAGTCCTTGGGGCTTCAAAGTGAGCGCTTAACCCGCTGAGCCATCCCGGCTTCCGCTATGAAGAGGGTAGTGACAAGAATAGGAGCATGTGTGGACTTTGGAGGCACTGGTAAGATTATGTTCCTGATCTAGGATCTGGTTACACGAGTGAATTCAGTTAAATTAAAGTTTAGCAAACTACATATTTATGATATTTGTATTTTTCTTCATGTAAATTCTACATCAGTGAAAGCATTAAAGTACATGCATTATAATGGATACTCATCTAGAAAATACTACACATTCAGCCTAAAAACACTGACTACAACCTATGATTGGTATTCAAAACCCTTGCTCTGTTTGCTCCTCCATGTTAGTAAATTCAAGTACAGTGTATCCAATATAATAAAGGCTAGAATTCATTTAGAAGTTGAAAGTTTAAAACAAGTTGGCAGATAATAAATACAGGATTTTTACACTCTAGTTGTCTATAGAGGAAGCAAGGATAGTAATGTGAGAAGAGTTACTGAGATGGCTGGTAGTTCTATCTGATTCATGATATGCAGAAAAGTCAACTAAAGGTCTGAGTAACCAACACAATGGTTTTAATTACTAACTAGTTAAAGTGGAATCATTAGTAGCCAAATTGTATAGAGAACCATTTAGGAAAATAAAAATAAACCCATTCAATATTAATTAATTTCTTCTTAAAGCAATGACTGCATTTCAATGGAGCATTAAAGCATTAATGAAAATATATGCAAGATACACATGAACAGTACATTAATTTATTTAGATGAGTGCTAATACCCAATAAATGTATAAAGTTGTATATTTGAAATGTGTTGCTACCCAAGGATGTTTTATAATTATAAAATAAATTCCATCCTTTAAAAGCACTTTTTAAATATATTAGCTATCATGATTTAGTGAGATAAAACAAGATTATTGTGCTCTTTCTAAGAGAGTGGCCTGCTTCTTAGCAAGCTATGTTATATCTCTATGAATATTTAAAAAAATAGATTAATTTACTGCTAATTTGCATAATACATATATATTCCCTTTATTCCATTGCAAAAAAGAGTAAAGATAAATATTAATTCAAAATTATATTACAGTTTTGATGTATTACTTTAACTTGCCTTATGGTTCTTTTCTTAGTATACATTGCCAGTTCTCTCCAATATTAAAACACAAGTGATTTAATATTTTTAGAGTAGTGGTCTGCAATGCTTATATAACTCAGGTTAGATGATAATCAAAAGAAAATTTCAAATCGAAGTAATTTACAAATATGACTGTAAAGACAATTTAAAATTTCTCAACACTAGCATATCAGAGAAAAATGCTATTTTAGGCTCACAGAAAATATAAGAAAAGTGTATTCTATGGATTTTTATTATGACTGAATGGATATGTGTGGATAGTTAATGACAATTCAAACAGAATATAATTTATCGAGTCATATTAATGGTAAAAAGACACGGAAGCAATGGTTTACTCCACAAAATCTATTAGACTAAAACAATAAGTTACCAAAGGAGAAATTTTCACTGTTTAACTACTGATAATGCTACAGCCATTATCAGAACTTACCTCTGTTTTATAGCTGAGAATACTGGGGCTCAGATATTTTAAGTGAATTGCCTAAGGTTAGGAATTCTGACCACTTTGTCTGCATTCTAGCCACTCCCATAGGTATTTTTTTTTAACTACAACAATTAATATTTAGTACCCTTAAAGAAAACTAAAAAACAAACAGTAAATTAGACAAATATAAAAACAATAAATAAACATAAATATTTCCCAAATTAAAGAACCTTTACATATATAAAAAGTATATGTTACTTAGGTTATTCAAAGGTGAAAGTTTATAAATGCTTAAATTTTTACAAAAGCTTGAATGCATCCCAAATGCTGTTTGGTGGTAAGGCAATTACAAACAAGCAAGCAACAAACTTACATATTCTTCATTCATCCAGTCTAATAAATAAAATGCATTTGAAGAGGGTCAGGTCATGTCAATCTGGTATAAGGATTTCTTGGAGCTGAAGCCAGTGACAAAAAGCAGACACAGGGAAGAGATCTTTTTTTTCCCTATCTGCCTAAAAGCAAAACATAAATTTACCGTGTTGAAGGTGCCCCCCACCTCCCATACCAGAAAGGGGAAAAACCTGTATCAGTGGAGAGATGGGATAGAGATGACACTGTACAAACAAACCTTACTAAATAATTCTTAACTACCTACCATTATTTCCTCCCATATATTTCCTAGTCATCTTCCCATTATTTATCATCCCTAGAAGCCCAAACAAAGCTTTATCGAGTCACTTCCCACAATTTATTATTCTTTGTTAAAATGGGATGTAAGTCTCAGGGTCTAACTGCTTCTCTGGAGTTTTCACTGCTTTTCTGTGAAGCACCCATGAAGGTAAATTGAAAATATATATAAATAAAATGTGTAGAAATTTTCTCCTGTTAACCTCTTTTGTCAGTTTAATTCATAGGTCTATGAAACAGAACATAAAAAGGTAGAGGGACAGTTCACCATCCCTCACACATTATACAATTGTAGATAAAAATCCCCATGTTGGATTTATAGTAATTGATAGGTAGTTACAAAGACAGACATGAGCAGGAGAAGAAGGGAACCAGTCCCTGTTAGGAGGTTCCTTTGCAGCTGCTACAACTTATCAAATAGATATGTCATTAGAAGAGAAAAAATAAAATAAAATAAAATGCCAAAGAGGGAGTAAAAACATCCCGCTTATCAGAATATACATCCTGCTTCTCAAGACCTTACAATTTAATAGTTTTGCCTCTTTCTAACAAAGATCTTAAATAAATCAAGGGAAATAACCTTGAGAGAAAGAAGGGAGGACAGCACATGCTAACAGAAAGAGAAAAAGTTAATAGAGTGGGAGAAGAGGAGATAATTCTACACATAGGGAAAAAACTAACAAACAACAACAAAAATAACAACCCTCAGGGAGGCTGCTTTCTTCTTTGGATCAGCCCGCTCCAAATCTTGGAGTGTACTCTCTGCTAATAAACTTCTGGCTGTCCTATCCTTGCAAAAATTCTGTCTCTTGACTGAATTCTTTCCTTCAAGAAGACAAGAACTGAGGATAATCACCATTCATGGTAACAAAATAATGTTAAGAAATGACAAAGTAAGTGAACCAGTGGGAAAACTATTCAAAAGCTATTTGAGGTTTTTAATATATGGACTGTAGTTTAGAAGAAAAAAATCTACATACAGAATCATTACAATCTTAAATACCCAAATCGAATTAAACCGCAGAATTTTCAGACTTAAAGCATAAAACAAAGACTTTGTTGGTAAATTTTCTTCTCTGAATTGTAGCCTATTAAAGAGTCAAGTTCTACCTGTTTTATCCAAATGCCCTAATATCAACTTTTAGAATTATTTTGTAAGACAAATATTTTCACGTAATTTTTCAAAGTTCATAAAAATGAGTTTCACCTTGAAGGATAGCTATTATTAGCTATCTAATTTTTTTATCAGATAGATAATAGCAATATTGATGTTTCTGGAAAATTGAAACATCTCTCCAATGATCTAAATTCTGAACACCTGCATGCTTGAGTAACATTACAAAATGTGTCCTCAGATCTGGTCAGCTCTAGATGTAATACAGGCATACTTCTTTTTATTCTGCTTTGCTTTATCGGACTTCATCACTATAGCATTGTTTACAAATTGAAGGTTTATGTCCAACCTGGCTCGGGCAAATATTAATATGTCAGTGCCATTTTTCTAAGGCTCAGAGGATGGTTAGTATTTTTTTAGAAATAAAGAGCATTTTTAAATTAATGTATGTACATTATTTTCTTTAGACAATCCTATTGCACCTTTTATAGCCTACAGTATAGTGTATATATGCACTGGAAAGATAAAAAATTCATGTGACTTACTTTAGCGCAATAATTGCTTTATTGCAGTGGTCCGGAACCAAACCTGCAGTGAATCTCCTAGGTATGCCAGGTTCTAAAACTAAATTTACTTATATGGTATTTTCATCAACATTCATAAGACAAAGTAAAATTAAAAAAAAATTGATTCAGATTCTTGTCTAAAACTGACAAAAGATTTAAAATTCTTGGCACATTTTATCATTTGTTAGTTGTTCTTATCCTTTTGATAATATTTTTACACAAAGCTGAGATAAATTATGAGCTTCCTTTTCTAATTGTATTTCTACTTTACCGCAAGGAAAACCCACTGTTATTCAAATCAATCTTTACTCCCAAAATGGTTGCTACTGACACCCTGAAATTAGCATCTAACAGCCTCATCAATTCCATATGACAAAGAAGTAAGTGCTCCCATTGTATGATTAGGAGTTAGTTTCAAATCCAAAGAATAGTCTCGATTAATTTCAGCATATTTGAAATCTTAAAAAAAGTTCATGTCTCTAAAAGAATAATACAATTGTATGACAGATTTCTCTTTTTACACATCATATTTGAAATAGATGTAATCTTTGCAGTTGTGCATGTGAAAACTGATTTTAATACCTCAGATGGTATTATGATTCCTGTCACACTCATTTGCTATTATAGATATTTTCTAAAATTTGTTATCTTCAATTTTTTTTTCAACAATTTTTTTTGCTTTTTACAGCTATTAGAGGGGAACTTGATTAAAGACTTTCAGACTGAAAACAGAGCTTTAGTTCATGTACACAAGGTTCTACTTTCTAGGTACTCTTCCCCAAGCTAAAGAATATGGAATTGTCAAATTTGTTGCTGACAAAATTAAAGGGGCTCAGAAAATTTTTTTCAAAGACTTCAATATACACAAATTTCTCTCCTTTGTTGAAGTTTTTAAAAGAGGTATGTGCTGTTCCAATTCTTTAGACTAATTAAATAGAAAATAACATTTAAAAAAAAACAATAAATAAACTTAAAATTTTAACTTATGGTAGGTTTTCTTATACAAGTTAGTGTGTTGCTAGAAATATTAACCCAGAATGAGAATGTCCAATTAAACTATACATTAAAAAAATCTAATTCTAATAATCATAATATGGCAATTTTTGGAGAGTTATTGTATTTTTACTATTGTGTTTTATTTTTGAAACCCACATTTTCAAATATTTATTGTTTAATTAATTAATTAATTTGGTGGCCAGCAAATTAGCTATCTCTTTCCTCACATTTACTGTTCTAAGTCTCACCACGACTATGAGCAACAGGTGGGAGAGTTTAGAAGTGAAGGGTATGAGAAAATACTCCTTCTTTGAAGATCACATCCCAGTCCATCAATTTCCCAATGGGAAATTGGAACTAAACTTGCAAAGACAGTGTTATGAACTGAATTGAATCTTCCTATTTACCCACACTCTGCTAATTTCAAATGTGGAAGCCTTAACCTACAACGCAACTGTATTTGGAGATAGGGCCTTTAAGGGAGGTAACTAAGGCTAAGTGAGGTCATCAGAAGGGGTCCTAATTCAATAAGACTGTGTCCATATAAGAAAATTATGAGGGGAAGCTGGGGTAAGAGCTCGCTTTGTACTCCCGAGCACTGAGAATCAAATCCAGGCCTCGGCCTATGTGGATCCATATGCTAAACTGATGTGTGCTTCCCATGAGGGAGGCTCCCCTGTTTGGTTCTTGTCCCTGTGTTTGGCCCCTGGCTCAAGGAGGCATGTCTGCCATGCGGGAGGCCCCCAGCCAGGTTCCGCCCTGCGCTGCCCCTGCCCACCTATGTGGAAGGAAACCATGTGGAAAACTAATGACATACAACTATGGAGACTGCTCTGGGCCCTCCCACTTCTCTCTGTCTCTCTCTGCCTCTTTCTCTGTCTCTGTCAAAAACAATAAAATAAATCTTAAAAAAAAATAGATTAAGAAACACCAGGGATATGCCTGCATTGAGAAAAGGCTATACAAGAACACATATGGCAGCTGTCTACAAGCCAGGAAGATAGGTCTCACCAGAGACCAACCCTGCTGGCACCTTGATCTTGGACTGCCAGACTCCAGATCTGTGAAAAAATAAATGTCTGTTATTAAGTCTGTAGTGTTCTGTTATGGCATCCCCAGCACACCAGCACACTAATACAGAGAGCTGGGATATATTATTTGAAAAGGTGCAGGCAGTAAATTCACACACTGACAGAAGAGGGGATATATGGTATAGGAGGACTGAACTCTTCACTCCAGCTACACTGAGCAACCACTTTAATCATTGTTGGCTTTTCATCTTTGCCTCTGTCTTTCTTCCCCATAAAAATATTCTTACTCTACCAGGAGAGATCTTACCTGGCTTCCATTGTCCATTAAATCCTACAGATATTTTAACTCCTCCTTTCTCCATAGGAGGGCTGTCCAGAAAAAATCCAGCCATTGTCAATATATCAAGAACAAGTGCATGGCTGGGTACTTTCTGGAAAGCCCTTGTTCATCTATTCTTCACATAAATGCATTATTCCCACTTAAAAATTCCTATAACAGTTATTGTCTTTGCCTCCCTTTGACACTCATGTTGTGGTAAAGTTTTGTATGGTTATGTCAGCCTTTTAACTAGACTGGAATTTCCTACAGTGTATAGATCAAAGGTCATTCATTTCTTACTATCTCCTATGGCTTAAGAAAAATTCATTGGTTGGTTAATTTCCCACTTTACCTATCCCAATTGATAAAGAAAATCAGGACTTCTCTTCTTTTAGATTTCAAAGCTTCTTTAGACACACATACACAGTTATCTAAAACATGAGTTTTTAAAAATAATTAAAAATAAATCCATGTCTTCAGCCTTGTGTTGAAGTTTTACAAGATTTTTTTTCTTTTTTTACTATTCTTTTTTATTTTAAAGATCCATTTTGTCATGTTTGACTGAGAGACAGAGATAGAAGAAGACAGAGAGAAGAGGGAGACACCAGAGCAGTCTTCATAGTTGTATGTCATCAGTTTTCAATATGGTTTTGTTTGACACAGTTGGGTAGGGGCCATGCAGGGTGGAAACCAGGCCTGGGGCCTCCCAAATGGGAAGCATGATCCCCTGAGCTGGAGAGTAAACTGGGGGCCTCTCACATTGAAACCTCACCCCAGTGAGAACCAAACTAGAGGCCTCCCACCTGGGAAGCACACACCCCAGTTCAGCATATGGGTCTGCATAATTCGGGAACGAGTCTCGATCCTTGGATATTGGGGCTGCAAAGGGAACACTCAACCCGCTGAACCATCCCAGCTTCCTTTTTTAATTTTTGATGTATCTTTTATTTTCCAATTAAACCAAAATTGTCATAAACAAAAGTATTCTAGGTGGTATTAGAAACACTATCAAGAAAAATTACTTTCCTTTTAAAGTAAAATTACTACACACACACACAGCTTATTTATTTATATATGGCATATATATGGATTATTTATTATTTGCTAGAATAATATTATTAAAAAGTACCTTTCACTTATTTTAAATAACTAAGACAGTTTGTGAGTCAAATAATAAATTAATTAAATATGAGTCATTGGTTTTTATTTGGTAGGCAAAATGAATAAACATGTTCTCCCCCTAAAGTGAGATCTGCATGTTTTATTTGGCAGTATGTTTGGTTCTAGTTATTTGGAGACCCCTCAAATATAGTAACAGCAGGGTTCAATTGTCAACATAACCCCTGTAGTCAACTTGGATGAGATAAATTCTTGAAAATGTAGGGATAAGATGATGGGTAGTAATACAATGGGCAGAAAACATTTCTCCTTTGTTTAGGTCCTGGGACAGGAAGAGACATCTCAGATGTTACTATTTGAACTTGTTCTCTCTGTTGAAAGACCAAAGGGCATTGCAATTCCAACAGTGCCTCTATAGAAAGATCTGAGAAAGAGTTCTATAGTTATCCTTGGGAGAATAGGACAAAGAGAATATAAAATCGAAAGTGCGACATCAATATCCTAACTTGGACCTGGATTTCTTCTGAGCATTTGTGGTGGTAAATGTACGGAGGAAAAACAGATGTAGAAGCGGTATTAATTTGATGTTGTTTGCCTACTATTCCTCAGATAATCAAGAAGTAGGGATCAATCAATGTCTGTAGCAAGTACATGTGTCATAAGTAAATGGTTTGGAGAAAGTCTTAGGTTTAAAAATTACTATAGTACTTTCTAATCATTGTCAAAGCTGTTTTCAAAGAAAATTAGAACAATTTTGTACACATTTAATCAGGCATATCATCTAAGACCAACCTTGCAATCATAGGCATTTCTTGGTTGATTTGAATAAATTACAAATTAATTTTCCAGAAAAAAAAAAGAATTCTTGTTAAAGATGTTTTAAATAAACTTCATTAAGTGAAAATTTAAACTTTTGTGCTAATTCTCAGGTTTCTAATAACAGAGTATTTGAACCTTATAAATCTTGGAAATCTAATTAGACAATGCTAAGTTCTTCCTAGTTGAAGCCACAGATGTCTCACACAGGGAAAATCAGCAAGCCCCAGGGTTTGTTTGGTCTAGAGAAGTGTCAAATTTTCATGGATAATTTAAGAGCTAATAACTCTAATTCTTTCCCGTAAACCAAGAGATGATAAATAATGATTGCACTAAAACTGTAAAATTAACCCTCTAGGCTAATGAAACTTTTCAGGAACCATCAAGGAAATTAATTTTGGATACTTAATGTTTCTTTACTGACAATCTTTCTAAAGTCGTATTATATCTCATAATGTGACAGGAAAGGCACATAAACACATTGGATTGATGAAATACAAAAATAATTATATATCCAGGGAAGCTTTGGGTATCCTTCATCTCCTATCCTCACTGACTAATTTATCATCAGAAAAACAGATTTTTCAATTTTGAATCAGAGTGACATTTGTATTTTTCACTTACTTCTTGTTTGTGCAACATCAAATGAGTTTCCATATAGAAAAAATATATACATACTTTTATAAAAAATGGAAAACTTGCATTAGAATGTATAGCATTTTGTGACATTTTATTAAGTGTATAATACAATTGGTCAACTGGAATTAATACTACAAAAATAACTTCTAAAAATTTATAGAGTACTGGGCTATACAGTACTTAGTAGTCACATTAATAGAAACTATTAAAATTTCTTCTAACCACACTATTGATTCTATCTAAGCTGTAATATTTTAATCTTTTAGAAATATTAGATCAACTAAAATCAAGCCACTTTGTTTTTTTTTTGTTTTGTTTTGTTTTGTTTGTTTCTAAAGTAACACTTATCAAAGCCTAGAAGTAGAAATTGAGTGACCACAGCCTTACTCATGCGGCATCACCCAGCTGCAGAGGTTTACATCATGTGGTTCACCCTCAGCCTGACCTTCAAGCAACCTTGATGTTTCTAGCTTGGAGACAAAAGCTTCGCTGCCCAAAAGGAACTAGGAAATTGCAGACTTTTAAATCATGCATTAGCTCTTAGCATTTGGAAATCCCAGTTGTGATGGTCAGAGTTAAGTCAGTACAGTTTTTTATAGCTGAGTGCACCCAAACACAGGGTAGCAAGAAGGCCCTTGGGTAACTAGAGTATCATCCCAGACCCAACATTTCTTTCAATTAATGGAACACCTACCGTGTTCAACAACAGTGTTTCCCCACTAAGATTTATGACTAAAATTACCTCATTGAAAATTACTCTGTAAATGGTAGAAATTCTCTGGAGTCACAACACTGGCCTCTTCTGTAGTGGGAGAGGAGGGCTTTGAGAAATTTCTCTAGACACTAATTTAAATTCTGTCTGTCTGAGTTCCTGCTATTGATTTTTCATAAATTTTGAGATGAAAAATTTTATCATAACTCCAATATAGTAGGCCAAGTTGAGGATTAGGACAATAAAATGAATAAAAGATAAAGATGATGCAAATAATTTTCTGTATAATATTTGCCAAACTTACCTTATCGTGGGGGGAAGGGATTAGACTCATGGCTAAATGAGTGCATTGATTTATCAGAAAATGGGCTTTTACTACCTGCGAATTCCTATTTTCTACCATAAAGCCTTGGATATAATAAAATCTATGCAAGATTAATAGAATGTCAAGTCAAAAAACCTTCCTACTCAAACTCATGTAAGTCCTAAAATCACTTGATAATCTACTACTATACATGGTTATCAAACAGGTTCTTAAGATTTTTTTAATCATATGGTTTTAGCTTAATATATTTCTCAGTATTCATAATACCTAAATGTAACATTGCATGGTATTTATTCATATATACTCAGAATGCACCATTACTTTTTAAAACTCTAAATATACTGTCACTTTTCTCTTTGTGTTGGGAAATGCCAAATATACAGTGATCCCTCGTTTTTCGCGGTTAATGCGGACCAGAACCTTCCGCGAAAGCTGAAAAACCGCGAAGTAGGATTCGCCCCTAGGAATTTTCGTGTATGCGGGTACAAGAATGTTTTAAATATGTAAATAGTATTCATACTTTACTCATTTAAGACAAAAATGACAACAGTATACGTATTTACTTAAACGTGTCAGTGCTAATGAATAAGGTTAATGACAAAACCTTATACAGTAATAAACATGAATCAACATTGCTTTCTGAGAGAGGCGAAGAGTCTTGTGTTGGTGGAACCAATCGCGCGCCTTTATGAGAGCCCGTGGGATGGACTCTGAGTCAGCTCATCTCTTTGTTTGACATGCAGGGATCCTTCTCTCTCGCGCATCCACATGAAACAACGCTCCTTTCCGCCATGTGGCTGCCGACATGGTGGTATTTTTTCATTTTTATTTTTCGATGAATATTTTGGAAAAACCCGCGAAGCACTGAAGCCGCAAACCATGAAGCGCGAAGTGGCGAGGGAACACTGTATATACAAGAAGTATAACATTTTCTTTAAAGCTTAGTGGGCTCTTAAGCACAGTATATCTTACTAATAAATAAGCAGTCTAACTCACTTATGGCTAAAGTTGTTCTCTCAGGTTTTTTACTAGTGTTTTAAAAGTGGGGTTTGTGTAGTGTGGCCTAAGTGATGCATATATTGAGGTGCTTTAGAGAGAGCAGTCCCAAAATTGATGAAGAAAAATTGTTCACCCAAAACTTAAAATAATCATAAACCACAGCATAATGAAATCAACACATAAACCTCAAAGGCAACATCTCTTAATAAATTAAGGAAAAAATTACGATCCAGAATAGATTTAGATGTTTATAAAGAATATTGATATGGTCTATGATTTGTAATGGAAGAAACTTTATTTTGTACTGAGATGTTTTTTAAATGTTATTTCTCGAAAAATGTTTCTTCTTTTTTTTTTTTCTTTCTTTCTTAATTTCTGCCAGATTGCATAGTTGCTGCCTCTGTCTATATCTTGGTTTGTTTCCTTTTTGATTTCTAGATATCAAATTACATTACTAACTCTAAACAAAGGAAAATAAAGAGCTGCACAAGGTTATTAAAAATTGGAAAAGACATGTCACCTCACATATTGACCACATGGCTCTGGTTGAAGACATACACTGTTAGCAAGCAGAACAAATCCTTATAAAAATTTAGAGAGTTTGAACTTTTCTGTACAAGATAAATGTTTTGGCAAAGCCTATGGCACTTTAGCATCATAACATTCTTTTTTTCCTATGAGGGGAAGAGGAAAACATTATGACAACATAAAAAGAGGTGTTCTTCTGAGACTTTACTGTTAGAAACCAGTACTGAATTTGCCAATTCAAACAGGCAGAACATTTTGAATAAAGCATGAATGTCCTTAGGATAATGAAGTCCAATGATGAGGAGAAATGAAAAGTTCCTTTACACAACAAAAAAGACAAACAGTGAAGATATCTGAAATGAACCAATCCTCTTTTCTCATTAATCAATATCAATATGATGATTAGATGGACAAACTTGTCCTATAAAATATTAATACAATACAATTTAAAGGCAGCTTAATGAGGCACCTACATTTCTTGCTGGGAAGAGTGACTGGCAAAATTCCCCTAAAATGTAAATAGAGAGATGAATGGGGTGAGTGTAATCTAGTTTTTCAAAGCAAACTTCTTCCTCCTTCTGATGTTCTACTGAGTAGTCCAAACAAATCCTTTTTTTTTTAAATATTTTATTTGTTTGCTTCAGAGAGGGTGAGTGAGTGAGAGAGCAGGGAAGAGGGCTTAGAGCAGTCTCCATAGTTATATATTATTAGTTGTGACATGGTTTTATTCATTACACAGTGGTAGATGTAGGGAAGGAACTGAACTGGGGACTCCCATATGGGAGGAGAGGACTTTTGCTGCCAACCCCACGGTTACCAGTGGTGCCACAGTTCAGCATATAGATCTGTACAGACCAGAACTGGGATTTGACCCCCAGGCCTTACAGCTGCAAGTAAAGCACTCAATCTGCTGAGCTATCCTGGCATCCCCCTAATTTTGTATTAATGCCACTCTCAGGTTTCTTCGATTATACTGTCATTCTGACAAACTCCTTTGTGGAAGCATTAATAGCCAAAGAGTTCTAACCCATTATGTATCCATTTTGCCCATAGTGGTGCTTGGGAATCTGTCCCAAACCACACCTGCTCCACTTGAATTTCTTCTTGAGCAATAATTCTCAGGAGTTAACATGCCTTTTACATCATTTAGTTCAACTATACAATTTCATCCAACAACTTTATGGAGAACCAACATCAGACTGAAAGCTTGTTCCTGAGATAAAACCATGAGTGAAAAACACAATCCTTGCATTCAGAGTAATTGCAGACTCATGATGTAATCAAATAAAATAATTTCATAATTCATGAGGATCCCTGTATATAAAACTTTTTAAAAAGCTAAATAAACCTATTCCAAATTTGGGAGCCAGGGATGTCTTTTTCAACCACTTGAAACCATCTCTTTGAAACGCACTCATCAAAGAAGATAGTATCCCAAATTGTCTAGTTTCATTTGTAGGCTAGTGGTTTAATTTTAGTGAGCACCCCCTTTTCAAGGGGCAAAATTACTCTCTGTCACAAAAATATGAGAAGTTTATTTTTCCTTCAGAGAATTCCAATCAACTAACACACTGAGCAACCACAGTTACCAGATGAATTTAGGTTAAATGCTGTGTGACTAACGGTGCTGTGAAGACTTGCGATCTAGTATTGTTGATTTTGACTATATGTCATGGGTTGTGCCTGCTTAGCTAACATGGTGAGGTTTCATTCAGTCTTTGCATTCTCTTTAGCTGTTTGCCTGAGATGTACATACTGATTCAATGTTTATCTTACAATAAAACTGTTTTCTTTTTCTTCTGCCTTTGTAAAGTGGTTTTCTAGACTGACAAATTTTTGTTTTCAATTGTGTTTACCAAGAAGCTAGTATTATTACTACCCCCATTTTACAGATGAGGAAAGTGACCATACACACATACAGCTAGTGAGTGACAGAGCAGGAAATTAAATCCTGACAGTATGGCTCTGAAGCCATTCATCTTACCCCCTGCTACCTAATGCCCTTGTTAGCTCAACAATTGATGATGCACTGCTGGTCACAGTTGGAAACATAATGAGTAATTATTTAATTGATTATTACTTTATTTCTTATATAAGATATTCAGTCTGGTGGGGTTGATAGTTAGAATGTATTTCTTTTCAATATCTATGGAATTCTAGTCCTATTGCTTCATTTCTCTCAAGAGTTTTACTCATTTTGTTTTGAGACTTTGCACACATTTCTGTTTGTGTCAAAGTTAAACTAAAACAGCTGTACTTGTTCAATGTCTATTCAAATCAAGTTGAAGGGAAACTGATCCTTCAACAAAGATACAATAAATATGTCAAATCTAAATTCCAACAAAACTAGACACTTTTCTTTGTTCTAATAGTATTTAAAAGTCATTGCCAATGAGATAAATTCTGCCCATCATTTTTTTCATTAAGTCTTTCTGCATATTGAACTTTTGCAATGTTTCATTGGAGCGTGCTAAATTATAGCACAGAAGTTAAAATATAGGCTCAGGAGTAGAAAAAAGAAAATCTTGGTTCTGGTCCGAGCTTACTTCTTTCTAATTCTGAGATTTGGAGAGAGTTCTTTAAACTTAAATTTTCTTGTTTCTGATGTAACTAGAATTGCCAGATTTAGCAAATAAAAATCTGACCTTAACTTACAGGCTCTGCAGAGTTGAATGATGCATGTGAAGCATCAGTAGAATGATAGGCACCTAGTAACCACTAATAAGCACTTGTTACTATGATTAGACTATAATTATATGATATATTAATATACAATTACTATATTGTCTGAATATACTTCTCATTGTCTTAGCCAGATTCTCTTCAAGTTTTCCTCCATGTGTACTTTTGCAACTTGAGGTGCAGTGTTAACTAAGAATTATATAGAATTAACTATGGCATCAGAAAATGTCCCTAAATTTTGAGTTATAAAATATATTATTTTAAATCATCTTACAACAAATTCATGTTTAAGAATCTAGGTGACAGGCCAAGAATCTGAAATCTGAAATCATATAAAAATAGAGAAATGTTACAAACTCTTCATATCTCACTGTTTATATTTTGAATTATATTTGAAAGGTATATTTTGCTTAGCAAATGCTTCACATCTGCTACTTGAACTAGACCAGCATTGTGTTTTCTGTGGCATTTTTCATCTGAGTTGTGAGTTACTTGAAATTTTCAGGCTCAATTATGGTGAATAAAGAATGAGCAATTTTCTCTTATTTTCCAGAGGAAAGTTTATTTTCCATTCTTCAAGAGTAGAATAAAAGCAGATGTGGTATAAGAGAGGCATTTCAATGACAATGGTTCTACTTCTAACTTGTCTTGCTAAAGGTAACCATTTTCCAAAAAAAACTGATCTCTCATTTTTTCAACTTATTCACAACAATTTAGTTTCACCTTAATTTGTTTCCATAATTATTTGCTTATTTTCATGGCCTTCCTGCACTTAAAGTTCATAGAGCTCCTCCTGTGGATTCTTGACCAGGAATACGTTTCAGCTGCCCCCACAAACCTACAAAGAAAGGGAAGTGAGTTTTTTATTCCTGGTCTTGTACGCTTGTTTCTCCCAGGATGAAGCCACTCTGTGGGAAATACAGAGCAAGGTAACTAACATACACTGGGCCATATGACAGGTCAAGTGGCTGGAAACACAGGCTCTCATCTAAACTAAAAAACAGTTTCGTAGCAGCACCTATACTTTCTCAATCAGCCCAGTTATTTAAGACAGCTGTGAATATGTATGGTATCACCAGAACATGGACTTGCTCATCATGTATTTCATATCTGTGTCAATTTTATATGTTGCAAATCGGTTATATGCATTATATATATATATATTGAATTCTAATTACATCTTAAAAATTTAAATTATGAAATTATTGTGAGAGCTGTATTATAAAAAAGCATGAAGACATTTTAGAAAATTAAATACTGGACTATAAATGTGGAATATAATTTGATATTGTCCTCTGTGTTTTAAATCTTTTTATAACAGATTGCCCAGACTCACCAAGTTTTATAATAACTTTATAATCTTTAACATACTAAGACCAGGTCATCTCAAAGTTATTATTTATCCTATTTCAATGGATAGTGGTATTTTGATTACTGTGCATGCCACAAATGTGGTCTACTTTAAGGTTGATCCTTCACAATTGAACAAAAAGGCATAATAAAAATATTCTGCAACCCAGACTAGATCTAGTTTTATTACAAAGTATGTACATTCTATTTTACCCACTGTCCTTTCTGGTCAGAATTGGTAGTATAAAGTAACATGGTTCATAATAAGGGCATGTTAGTATGGCAAAAGCACACTGCAAGGCATATGCTCTTATGTTGGACTGGAATTTTGCCATCATCATGGTGGCTGTGAGCGTCTCTCTTTTTGGCCTAACATTTTACACACCCAGTACATGGCATCTTCCCAACACAATACACACATCCTGTTGTCGCTTATTGCTTAATTACAGTTCGTAGTCCCAGCATATGCTTCATACTGTCAACGAAAGAAAAAAAGCCTGCTTCGATTTGGGACAAATTTAGTGTCTTTAAAATATTCAAATATGCTGTCTTATAATAACATATGGGCATGAACAATGTTTTTTGTGTTATTTTTTTTTCATTTTTTTCTAACAGTGTCTCTCCTTAAGGATAAATCATATATCCCAAGATTAAATTAAATGGGCCCTGCTGTTAGTGTAAAATGTTTTTGTGCTTCTGCTTGGTTTTTTTTTTTTTTTTTTTTTTTTTTTTTTTTTTTTTTTTTTTTTTTTTTTTTTTTTTTTTTTTTTTTTTTTTTTTTTTTTTTTTTTTTTTTTTTTTTTTTTTTTTTTTATATATCTTTTTATATTTATAGAGAGTAATTATTTTATCTTCAGTGCATATTTATTTCTATTTTACTTTTGACAGATAGAGAGAGAGACAGAGACAGAGACAGCTAGAGAACCGAACTGTGGGAACTCCCCAGTTCAGCATGTGGGTCCTGCCTGGGCCGGAGCCGGGATTCGATCCTCGG
>PVKE010034755.1:0-17236 GCA_004027555.1 Craseonycteris thonglongyai
TGCGAATCTTTGTTTTCAAACATGAATTTAATAAAATCACGATATAGATCTCGACTTACCGATGAGCATCTTAATAATTGTTTGCTAACAGGGTTGTCGTCATACTCTCCTAATTACGAGGCACTGGCCAATGAAATGCAATGCCAAAGATCACACTGACAGATTGGTTTTTTTTATGTTTTCTTTTATGTTTTTTTAAGTGATTTTATTATGTGTGTTTGTTATTTACTTTGTATTACGTTTTGTATATATGTTTCTTTGTGTGTATATAATTTGTACAATAAATTTATTATTTTAAAATTATTTTTGTTTATTATTTTTTATTCTTGTTCAATAATAAATATCTTTAGAAATAGCTGGTGCCCGCCACCCCACCGATATTTTAGAATGCTCCCTAGGGTATAAAAAGGTTGGGAACGCCTGGTCTAGAGCATTTAACAGATAAGCATGGTGCAGTAGGATAGCTGCTTGACTTGAGGTGTTTCCAGGGGCCAGGGGTGCTTGTGTTAGCAGAGTCTTTCTGCCTGAATCAACTGATAAAAAAGACAGTTTGTAGATGATGTGGTCTAGGGAGCAACGAGAACTCTCTTTCTCAAAAGACCCATGATCTGATAATAAAACAAAATTGTTTTGGAGCTACCTCAAGGAGCCCTTGACAAAATTTGGCCTGCTGGGGGTTCCAAGAGTCCTTGGGCTAATCTTGTTTAGAGTAACATATTCTCTATTGACTTCACAAAAATTAGAGATTTTATTAAACTTGACAATGTTTATTTCATGAATTAACCCCATCAATACACAAGTTCCTTCTGGAATTATATAAATGCTGTAGGTGTGCCAAACGATCATCAAGATATACACATGTTTAAATGTTATCTCATTTTAAAGCTAATGGCTACGTGCTTCACGTATTTTATTTGAAAACGATGAAATATTTGAAACAAATCATTTCATTAACAGCCTAACACACAAATCCTTCCTGTTAAATACTAAAAGTCAAACTCCTTTGTTCACGTTATCATAAAAAATCATTGGGCTGCCGCAAACCTAAGAGGCTACAGAGACCCCCAAGGGGAGAATGACTTGGTAAAAGTCACATTGTAGGGAAAGCCAGGATGGCTCAGTGAGTTAAGCACTCACTTTGCAGCCCCAGGGACTGAGGATCGAATCCCGGCCCCGACCTGTGTGGACCCATATGCAGAACTGGGGAGTGCCCCCAGTTCAGTTCTCACCGGGGTGAAGACCCAGGCCCAGTCCCTGCCCTGTGTAGCCCCACTCCCACCTTTGGAATGAAACTATATGGAAAAACAAATAAATGTTAACTATGGAGACTGCTCTGGGCCCTCCCCCTTCTCTCTGTCTCTGTCTCTGTATCTCTCTGTCAAAAACAATACAAATAAATCTTTAAAAAGTCACATTGTTAATTGGTAAGTGTGACATTTAGAATTTAAAGTTTGCTTCAGTAAACTTCCTTTTCAGAAAAATGTTTTGTTGTTTTGTTTTGTTTCGTTTCGCAGAAATCAAACAAATAATGTGAACACATGGATTTTCACTGATGGTGAGGAAAAGCTTCAGACAGGAGTGGGAAAGGCAGAGAGAGAAGTAGCCAAGGGATGGGTGATATGTGTGCTATGCCCATTAGAAGTTATTTACGTGGAATCTTCCCCTACCCCTCAGCCTGTCAGGGTACAGCATAGTGCTTATCAGGACACACAAGGAAGTAGCTGGGCTTTGAATCCTAGCTCAGCCTCTCACTAGCTGTGTGAAGTTCACTAATGCACTTAAACTTTCTGAGTTTCTGATGCCTCATCTGAAAAATGGGGAGAATAAACCAACTTATAAATTACTTTGCATATTTACTATGTTAATATATTTTGGAGGGAGTACATGCCTGTTGTAACCTCCAAGTTGTGCTTACTCTTGTTAACTGTGGCAGTCATCTCCAGGAAGACTGTGTCTATGATGGCCTTTCTGGACTGGTGGAGAATTACAAAGTGATGAGGTGAGGAAAACTTGAGAGATGAAGACCTTAGAGACTAACTGCTCACCACATAGATTTGGAGTTCTGAAGTGACAGATGAAGCTGTGGAATACATGTTTCTCTGTGACAACAGAAAATAAAATCAGTTTCACAGATAAGAGTGGGTGCAGCAACACAATCTGGAGACACAAGGAGAAACATTTAAAAAGCATTTGGGCCAAAAGAGAAAGAAAGGTGAAGAACGACGCAATGCCCTCACTTTCCACAGTACAATTGTGGAACCCTAAAATACTAGTGATCATATTAGAATACTAGAGATCATCTAGTCACACAGACCCATTTTACAGATATCAAACTCAATTTTCAGGAAAGACATTTTATCAGTATTGCATCTTAACCTCAGAAGAATTGAAAGAGCACTACTGTTTCTGGTACCTAACCTAATGAGCTTGGATAAGAATAGCTGGCCCTAATCAAATCGACATTGGCAATAATAGTTCATTTTACACGTGGTTTTCCTTTCTCCTTGGTTACCCCTGCCCGACTCAACAGTCTAAACTTCAGTTTTCTGGAAGAGACCAAACCAGATGATATTAGAGGCTGGTAACTTGACAGTATCCAAGGGGCAGGACAATAGCCAGGAATCTCAGGGGTTGAGCCTTTCACATGGACCCGCAATCCTGTCAGGCAAATAGGCTATAGGCACAGCCACTAGGTTAGACTCAGACTAGCAAACACAGTCCCTACTCCACGGTGGTATCAGTAAGATCTAAGCAGAAGAACTGACTCACAAGAATTGCAGTCTTGTATTGTGAATAAACAGTGATAGGGTTACCCATTCCTAGGACAGTAAAACAACATACAATTGTGGGAGCAAGAAATAAATGCAAAACCCAATCATTGGAACCAGGCCACTGGATCATAGTAGGACCGGCTAACATGCTAACCTAAGGCTGAACCTCAGAGACCCAATCTCAGGCCCTTTTCACTTCTGCTTATTTTAAGGAAAAGTTGCTAAATATGGGGCATTATAGGAACTTGCAGTGGGAGAAGAATCCTCAACAATGCCAGTGTAAGTGTATAGAGGAAGAGTCAAGAGAGTCATTAAAGCTGTCAGCACCTCTGGATGAATCAACTTTGAGCTTCTGATATTGACAGCAAGTTAGTTCCATGGTTTACAAACTGAATTGCATAAATATAGAGCTACTTAAAGATACTCCTGGTCCTAGGAAAAGGGAAAAGTCTCAAACAATTGGAGATCCCATCTTCATTCTCCTTTTATCTATTTTAATTAGTTTTATACAAATTTTATTTGAGGAACAGCACTATCAAAATATAATAATAAAATTGGAAGACTGTCACTGAATATCTTGAACTCCTCCTTCCCTATCAAATTTTTCTTGTCCTGTGTTTCATTTTTCAAAGTCTTGTTCAAAAACTAGCAAATTTTATTAACTTAAACTCAGTCCTTTGTGACAATAGCTTTATTCATTCATTTATTCACCCATTATCCATCTAACCATCCACTCAGCAAACAGTGAGAGGATATGAAACACAAGAGATAATAATCTCATGTGCAGACATACAACCAAATGAACAATATGGCATTACAGATACTAATTTCCATGGAAGAGCAAGCCCTGTTGGTGGGAGTTGATGTTAGAAGACGGTTAGAAATCTCCTGGAGTACATACATTAGGGGTGGGGGAAGGATGTTTGTATCAATCAAGTAAGGACAAGTAACTTAAGAGTCTAAGAGAACAACATGTTCAAGAGCAAATTAGAGTAAAAATAATCAATACATGGCCTCTCCTGGTTACTGCATTAACGTTAAAACAGGTTATTACTGGCTTGAAGTTGTTTTGAGAATGTGCATGTTGTCTTTGTGATAGGCTATCCGGGAGGATTCCTTGAATGTGACCCTCAATAACCTCCCACTCTTTTGTGTTACTACTAGTTCTGAACAGTGCAAACTGTAGAATTTCTTGTACTAATGGAGTTTTTCTTTTTTCCCTCTAATTTTCCTTAGTCATATGAACTCCACTTAATGCAATTATTAAATATATATATATATATTTTTAGAAACATAGAAGCCTAAGTGAATATGAATATTCAGGGAAAAGGCCTGAGACTGTGCCCCTTCAACAACAACAAGGAAATCTTATGATCATGAATTGTATTTTGGCATTGATAGGATCACATGTACAAATCCAGAGGGCATCATTTACTTTCTTTGTGCACCATAATTTTGGGTTCCCATCTCAGAACAGACTCATAGAACAGGCACATGTATACCACCTGTCACACACAACTGGAGATTGTGCAATATTTTAAGTTTTCTAAAAATAACAGGAATGCTCAGTAAAAACTAGATTCAAGAAGGGATGAGTACATTTACAGACATAAAGACCATAGAAGCTTTGAAGGAGAAATGTCCAGGAGGAAGAATAGAATAGGCTGTGTTAGGAGAAAAAATGAGTTTCAAAAAATAAAAAAGCCAAACCCTTTTCACAAACAAGGAAATTAATTCAGAATGTGTGCATCTCTCCTATACGAGTATGCTGTTCCTCCCCACAGGATCATACTTAACATTTGTTAGAGACATCTTGGAGTGAGCTTCACTCTCACACCTGCACAGCAACTCCTGTTATTGAGGAAACCCATGTGCAAGGGATTCTCAGTGGGAAGAGCTAGATATGTCAGCAGTAACAATCAAAGAACAGGCATGAGAGAAGTACACACCAGTGATTTAGAACTCAGAGTCTTTACAGATAGACTGCTTTCTGAATGTTGTTGTTGTTGTTGTATCTTCCCTGTAGTCTGAATCATACTCACGGTACTTGTAATGCCTTTTGGGTTTGTGACAGCTTAGCTTAAAGTGAAGTGTAGAATCCTAATGGGACTGATTCTGTGAGGTCAGGCCTCTGTTAGATGGGTTGTTTTGTTGATTATACTGCTCATCTGGTTCTTAATCCTCTAAATATTATTGCATGTTCAAGAAAGAGATGAGTTTAGGGAACAAACAAGTTAAAAATTAGAACAAAAGCATCACACATGCACAAATACACTAAAATAACTGTTTTTTCTCATTAGTTTATTTTTTAAATGTTCAAAAACTAAACTGAGTTTGTGAAAATCTTTACCTATGGCAAAAGCGATACAGAAAAAAATCCCTGTTCTACTCTAATCCTAAAAAGAGGCAATAAGTGTCCAACAATAAGTTTATTGTAATTGCTTCTACTATGATCTTATCTAACTTGTACTTCTTCAGTGATTTAAGGTCAATGGAAAATTCATCATTGGCCTAGCCACCTGGAGAGTGTATTTTGTCTTTATCCTCAGAAAGTTTAATTAGATCATGGAATTAAAAAAATAAATTGAAAACTTGAAATAGTGCTTACCATAAAACTATGAAAGGTAAACAAGTCACAAAAGTGGATTAGAAATCAACATATTATCAGTCTTCCTGCTACCACTACCTCACCATGGGGCAATACCTTCAACAATCTAGGAATATTATTTTGAATTAAAAATTTTTTATCCAGTTAACAATCAGCTATGAGGGAAAACACATGATTTAATATGCAAATACTAAAAGCGAAAAGAAAAAAAATAACTCCTCCTTGAAGCTTTTCTTAGAAATGTGAGAAGCTAAGATGTGGTTCTCAAAAATCAAGGAACTAAAATAAGAACAAATAACTTGTGTCATCTACAAGTCAAGAAACTAAAGGCAGAAGTGAAGTGAGCTGAATGCACATGCTCACAGCTCTGTTGCAGGTCTAGAAAACAATCAGGCTAAATGGGGCCCTAGGAGAAGCTAGGATGGCTCAGTGGGTTAAGCGCTCGCTTTGCAGCCCTGGGAACCGAGGATCGAATCCCAGCCCCGGCCCGTGTGGACCCATATGCTGAACTGCGGAGTGCCCCCAGTTCGGTTCTCACTGAGGTGAGACCCAGGCCCAGTTCCTGCCCTGTGCAGCCCCGCACCCACCTGTGGAATGAAACTATGTGGAAAAACCAATGATGTGCAACTATGGAGACTGTTCTGGGCCCTCCCCCTTCTCTCTCTCTCTCTCTCTCTCTCTCTCTCTCTCTCTCTCTCTCTGTCAAAAACAAAACAAAAAAACAATAAATGGGGCCCTAGAAGCCAAGTTCCATGGCCAAAGAGCAATGACAAAATGGAAACAATCAGCTCTCATGGATTTGCATTTAGGGGCATATTATTTAGATTTCCGTCAAAGAACTTGCACATGGAATACTTATAAATATAGAAAGTTCATAAAGAAAATGTGTCAGATTTTAATTACATGTGGAAAGTTCTCAAGAATTAAAATGTAAATGTAGCTCATAATTGACTCAACAGAGAAAAGTGGTTGACACTCATGGCAATTTATTTATCTAAACGTGTGAAACACATTCAAAGATGCAAAAAGGGAATGTATATACATGAGGGCATATGTGTGTGAGGGTTACTTTTGGAAGGAACTGAACATGAGCTAAGAGTGGACTTTGGAAGAAAACTTCTATTCTCAATTCTAAGCCTATTCTAAGGTTTTACTTTCTAATTAATACATGTTCTGCTTTGATTAAATGTAAAGCATATATTGGGCATTTCTTCAATGATTATGAACTCAGATTGTGGTGTTCTACTAGAGTTAAGGGTTTGAGGCAGTTATATGCTGTCATTATCTTGCATAGTGTTGTCAAAGACATCTGAGAAAAACATGTTTAAATAAGCAGAAATAAAAAGGGGAAGGACGGAAAAACACTGCTATGTCTCCATGAAGCCCAACTGCCCTCTCTATCTCTCTTCTCCTTTCCTCTCCTCTCCTCTCCTCTCCTCTCCTCTCCTCTCTTCTCCTCTCCTCTCCTCTCCTCTTCTCGCCCTCTTCTGCTATCCAGTGATCTCTCACATCACAAAATCACAAATAGCTTTTGGAAAATACTTCATCAGTCCCCTTTTAAAAACTCTAAGGATAGTTCCCTTGTACTATATAATGACTAGTTTATTTTCCATATAATTTTATTTTACTTTATTATGAGTAGGTTGATTAATTTTTAAAGACAAATTTATAAATTTTTGAGACAGTTTTGTGGCTTGGGATTTTTAACTGAATTTGCTTGTGTTTCATAGCAAAAAAAAAAATTCTGCTTGGGAAATAAATTGCACTAGGAAAGTTAGGATTCACCATTTTTGAAGCTATTTCTGCCCTCCAGTTGGGCCTTTCAAATTGCATTATTGTTTTTTCTACGAGAGATGATAATGTTATAAATATAGTTGGTTTCTCTATTGACATTTAAAGACCCATACAGACCAATTTACCGATTGATTTCTGAAGACTGATTTCAGAACTGCATTTTGTCTTTTAGCTTTACTGATTCACTAGCTTTATAGTTATTGAATGTGTCACTATAATAACAACTGATCTGATTTGTTAGGAAAATATGTGACCTTCACTTTTGTCAACTCAATTTGAGCTACACAATTCTGTGAGGATTCAATATACTGAGGAATTAATGTGTGGTGCGTCTATTTTTAAATGGCATTATGTAGGGCATGTTTAGCCTACTTAAAAGAACAAAACTACATATCTAATTACTTTAACATATTAACTGTCTCTATGCAGATAAATTCTGCTACTGATGTAACAGATAGATACATTAAAGGATCACTCTTTGGAAGAAGTTCCTAAGTATTATGTTCTAGTTAACAGGTGATTTTGAAAGTAAAGTTGGCTTAGATCTACAAAGCCATTCTATTCTGGTGGAAACAAGCTCTCCTTTATTACCCATCAATTTACTTATTTATCTAAGAGTATTCAACACAAATGTATTTGTTGTTGAGAAGACATGCTCTCTCTTCAAAATTTGTATAGCTCATTAGAAAACAAATGTGTAAAGGATTGCAGCAAATTCTTTATAAGTTCAATTAAGGAAAGATGTGGCTTAAATAGGAAAAAATGCTAAGCTATTGTTTTCCTAAATAGATAGATAACATAGTGTGTTCCAAATAGAAAGAATAGCATTCACAAAGCACAAAAGAGTATTTTTCTGAAGTAGAAAGTAATTTGTATTTCTGTACAATGAGTATAAAGGCTGGAGATATTATTGTATGTCATATTTAAAAACAAAAAACAAAATAAAACAACAAAAACCTTTACAGTAGATTCGAAGACCTGAAAGTATACACAAAATAAATGTCAATGGAGATCTACTGAAGGTCACAAACAGATGAGTAACATAAATACAGGTAAAATTAAAAAAATTTTTTTTTATTGTTTTTGATAGAGAGAGAGAGAGAGAGAGAGAGAGAGAAAGAGAGAGAGAGAGAGAGAAACAGAGACAGAGAGAGAACTGAACTGGGGACACTCCCCAGTTCAGTACATGGGTCCGCACGGGCCCTGGGCCAGGGCCGGGATTTGATCCTGTGTCCCCGGCGCTGCAAAATGAGTGCTTAACCCACTGAGCCATGCCAACTTCCCCTAGAATTTTAATCAGACAGCAGTGTAGGATGGTTACAAGACTGGAGACAGAGAATTGAGTTAAGAGATTGAGTTAATCACACAAAATGAAGTGTAAACAAAATGGAGACCACCAGCAATGTATGAAGTTTTCCATTGTTCCAGGTCTTCACCAACACTTGCTATTTCCATTATTTTTAACTACAGCATTCTAGTAGATGTGAAGTGATATTTTATATATATTTTATGTTCAATATGTTTTACATTAATTTGCATAGAGCAGATTGTGTGTATATATATTCACATGTATATATTCACTTGTGTATATATGTATATACATATGTATGTATAAAACAATATATTCTTCATTTATATATATATAGGTATATATGTATATAACTTAATTTAATTCAAATCAGAATTAATTCTTATAGTCCAGAAATTCTTCCCCTGGGTATACACTCAACATAAATTTGTAATACTTTAATAATCAACAAACTTGTGATTGTAGAGTGATAAATAAATTGTGGATATTTTTGGAAAGAAATGTTGCACAATAGTAAATATGAACTAACTACTGTTACTACTTCAAAAAAAATGGATGAAACTCACAATGATAATGCTGAGAAAAAAATCTACATGCAAAATACTACATAAAATGTAATACTTTTGACATTTAAAAAACTTACAAAAAATATGTCAGATTAGAAGTAAGGATAGTTTTTTGTTTTGTATTGTTTTTTTCTGGAGCATTTTCAGGGCTAGTGCCTAAGAAGATCGTAAGAGGAGAGTTTTGTAGTAATAGTCATGTTAACATAATTTCTTGATGTGCTGGTTACTTGGATGTGATCACTTAATATTTATTAAACTGTACACTTATACTTTTTACACTTTTCTTTGTAGAGGTATTGTAACTATTACAATAAAGAAAGAAAATATTTTTTATTTAATACAAAAAATGTATAATGAACTTACAAAAAATTGAATTTGCTGTGCTTTGCTCAGTACTACAGATACTGGAAGAAGATTACAGGGTGATAAGTAGAAAAAATTCAGAGTGTCCCCCTCGGCCACCACAGGTGAGTCTCTGACGGTCTTGATATACACTGGAAGTAGGATTTCCTCCATGGCTTCAGCTCCCACCTAAGAACTCCACCTTGGTCTCATCTCCCACCAGTTGACCTTGATCTCTGAGTGAAAATATTTCCTTCCTTTTGTTAATGTTTGGGTTACCAAACCCTCCTCTTTTTGAATTCTTGGTTATTCCTTCATAATTTTAAACAATTCCCTGTGCTAAATTTTATTTTATTTTTTATATCACTTTGAACATTGTACATTTGCTTTAGTTTTCTGTTCATATGAAGTTAATTGATGATTTCAAATGTCATGTAAGTCAATTAATGCTATGCACTATTCCAAATCTAGGCTATACTTATTGCCTGTCAACTGAAACACAGGAATCCAATTGGTTACATGGGGCCAAATATAAGAGTACAGTGTTAAACAGAAATACTTTTATCACAGGCTCTACTTAATTAGCTAGTGAGGATTTCATTTGCTCATTTATGTATGTATTTATTAAAACATAAAAGATAGCACAAAGATGGACAAATGACCCAGAACATGGTATAAGTACTGATTTTTCTTACCAAGTAAAGTTGCTACACAAAATCAAGCTAATGAAAGAAGATCTAAAGACTAGAATATCTGTTTTTATTAAGTATTTTAGTAGCCCACCATGATGGTTTTGCTTGAGAGTCCAAGGGTGAAGATAACTCTAATGCTTTTTAAATTTCTATTCCATTAAGCAGAGAAAAGATACTAGACTACAAAATAGAGGTCTGTATTCTTTTTTTAATTTTGCCAACTCAGTGAGTGACCTTGAGACTCACTGTGCTCATATATAAAATGAGGAAGGACTAAAAAGTCCTCATTGTATAATATATGACAATTTTGGCTCATTATTTTCTCCTTGGGAACAAGATATACATTACATGAGATCAATTAAAGTTTGTGAAATATGTGACTGCTTATAATGCCAATAAAAACAAATTAATTAGCTAAATATCCAGTGAGAAAAATGCTCTTTACATTCAGAGATTTCTTCCTGTATAATAATCAGTCTTTTTTCTACTGTATTGGCCGGGCAACTTGAATTGGGCAGATTTATGATGCAAATTTGCTTAACTTATTTTTTTTAAATGTGTATTTTTAAAGATTTATTTTTATTGTTTTTGACAGAGAAAGAGAGATACAGATACAGAGACAGAAAGAAGGGGGAGGGCCCAGAATAGCCTCCATAATTGCACATCATTTGTTTTTCCACGTAGTTTCATTCCACAGGAGGGATTGGGGCTGCACAGGGCAGGAACTGAGCCGGGGTCTTCACCCCAGTGAAGACTGAACTGGGGGCACTCCCCAGTTCAGCATATGGTTCCACATGGGCTGGGCCCGGGATTTGATCCTCTGTTCCCCAGGGCTACAAAGTGAGAGCTTAACCCACTGAGCCATCCCTGCTTCCCCTGCTTAACTTATTTAAGAGCTAATTATATTACCATATATACACACAAATTATTTTATTGTATAGTAAAAAGATTGAGCTTTATATACATTTACATTTCTTTTTTTTTTCTTGTATACTTATTTTCTTTCAAGTTTCCCTTAAATAAAGGGAACAAATTCTGTTAAATCATTTTTGTAATGTTTTAATTAATGTGAATGTAGATCAAATTCAAGGAAGTTGGTAGTCAACAAACCTGTATTTCATTTAGCACTAATATTTCAAGATTTATATAGTGGGATATCATTATTCTCATGGGAGATCTTCCCCAGATAGAAACCCCAGTATCTACATTGAAAGATACTTCACTGAAGTATCTGATCATCTGATTTGATCATTTGGTTGAAAACATGTGGCCCATTGGCCCAGTAATCAAGGTTCAGCTTCTTAACTCAACCCTCACTTTTGTTTTCAGAGACTTTTCCAATGTCTCCTTCTCAGGCCCTTCCAAACAAGCTCTGACTGTAGAATGTTAATTTACATTTCCCTTGATTTACACATTCTTTACTCTGTCATTCCCTTACTGAAAGACTTAAGAAATTCACAGGAGGTAAGAATGTTTTAAACCTGGAAAAACAAAAGTGGGAAAACAAATTATATTTAAAAATTGCAGGGGAAGCTGGGATGGCAACGGGTTAAGCACTTGCTTTGCAGCCCAGGGCTACCGAGGATTGAATTCCAGCCTCAGCCAGTGAGGACCCATATGCTGAACTGGGGTGTGCTACCCATGAAGAAGACCCCCAGTTCAGTTCTTAACCCCTCCCCCCCCCCAGAGTTCAGCCTCTGACTTGAGGGGCGTGCCTCCCATATGGGAGGTCCCCAGCTCAGTTCCCGCCCTGAATGGCCCCTGCCCACCTGTGTGGAACAAAACCATGTTGAAAACTGATGACATACAACTATGGAGACTGCTCTGGGCCCTCCCCCTTCTCTCTGTCTCTGTCTGTCTCTGTCTGTCTCTGTCTCTCAAAAAATAAAATAAAATAAATCTTTAAAAATACCCTTTGTGTACAATGGAAGCTGAGCCAGACAGTGAAATGTATACTGATCCTGTGCTCTAATACCTGCCAGGACAATCTGAGTGCCTCAAACATTTTCAGAGGTATTTTCTGCTTAGTAGGTGCTTGTCCAGAGATTGTAAACCAGCTCATGCAATGAAAAAAAAAATATATATATATAGGCTGTCAAGAAAAAACCCAGGTATTAATGTTTCTGTTTTTCATATTACATGAATGGATAATTTCTGGACAGCCCAGATACACATACACAACCACACACACACACATGAATGAATTGTGTTGTTAAACATGGCAAATACATGCTTGTGATAAAAAAATGTTCTTTTATTATTAACTGGTATTTTCACTCTAAATTTTAGTGCATCCAATTAAGATTTGACTAAATTTATATAAAACATTTTCATTTTTCACAAGACAATTTTTGCCAAAAATAACCCGGAAGAACATTTAGGGGTGTCCCAAATTATAGTTTTAATGTCACATAAATTATATTTACTAGTTTGTAATTTTAACTATTAAAATGTATGAGGAAATACTGCTTGCCACTCTTGGCAGAAGCCCATGATTAACTAGCTGTGTGAACAGAATGAACAGATGCTGGAATAAAAATCAGAAAGTTCATTCATCTTCATGCATGTCGGGGAGAATAAATGTTTGGGGGATTTCAACTAGTAAAACATTGCTTTATTTTATTGGTAGTTTAGTGAGTTTATTAATCTAATACAAAAGGAAGAACCCTGTCTCTCCCCAAAAATGCAAACCAACAAAAACAATGGAGCCCAAGAAGCTTTTCCCACAGGTATATAGCAGGTCTTTTCTATAGTTAGCTCAACAAAGGTGTTTCCATAGGAGGTACCCAATCATGAGTTGGCTCAAGCAAATTTTAACATCTAGGTGGATCTAAAATAAGAACTTGAAATCCAAGAGAGCGTACCTTGAATACAATATAATGCCCTGCTCATATATTGAGCAACCTTTAAGAAGAAGTTAGACTTGAATTAAGTACAATATCAAGCTTATCCTGAACGTCAGTATTAAAAATGGGCAATATTATTGGAGATGAGTAGAAAGTCATAAGGAGTTAGATTCACTTGAAAGTGACCACACACACACACACACACACACACACACACACACACACATGCACACACACACACGCACACACTGGCATACTCACATAGGTTTGATAAACAATGACTATGGGTTTTATAATTTATTGATTAGGTAGTAATTGATGGCCTATGCATAGTGATACACTCGTGACATTCAACACATACATAACAAAATATTAATAATCGTTCAGTTTAGGTGGAGAATATACAATAGACTCTCTGTTAACCAGAACTCAAGCAACCAGCACTGGAGCAAAATGTGTCTACCTACATTTATTTGGCATCCACCAATCCCCATACACGCTGGTTAACTGAGTTTACTGCATAAAATTTGCTACCCAGAATATGTAGGTATGAAGAGAGAAGATTAAAGAGGCACAGAGGAAAACATGGTAATATGGGTGGTGTCTCTTTATGATGTTAAGAAAAGAAAATAACAAATAAAGCCTTATAGAACATGAGACTGAAGAGCGTAACCACAAAATAAGAATGATCAAATGACTACATGGAAGAACAAAAATGGTTGATGGTATTAATCTTTGAAGGGAAGCTCTAGAGAAGCTAAAGGAAATTGATAGTTGAGTAAGAAAATGAACTGAGTTGTTGGGTTGGTCAGGTCAGTCTCTGAGAATTTCAGAGACTAAAACTTGGTAAAATGTCAAAGCAGAGGAGTCATGGGTTTATGAGATAGCATGTTTAACTCCTCTTTAAAGAGACAAATATTTTACATATTCTTCATTTTTTCCTCACTGTTAATTTTGAGAATTTATTTTAAAAGATTGATATGCAAATCAAAATAAGTGAGAAAACTCACTACTCTGCATTTATACATTTTGTGTATTACAACTATAATAATAAATGTTCTTTAAGGAGAATTTTAAAATTCTTCAAAGCTTTTCTTTGAATATATTTTCTAGGACTATATTATTAAACAAAGATAAATGTGTATGATTTTATAACCCATCATCTATATATTGCATTCTACACTCACCACCCAGAGTCAGTTCTCCTTCTGTCACCATATATTTGATCCTCTTTTTCCTTTTCTATCACTCCCTCTTCCCTTACTCTCTGGTAACCACTGAACTGTTGTCTGTGTCTATGAGGTTTTTTATTGTTTTTGTTTTTTGTTTGTTTGTTTGCTTTGTTCATTTGTTGCTTTCTGTTTTATATCCCATATGAGTAAAATCATATGATTCTCAACTTTTTCTGTCTGACTTATTTTGCTTAGCATGATAATTTCAAGATCCGTTTACGTTGTCACAAATGACAGTATTTTGTCTTTTTATGGCCAAGTAATATTCCACCGTATTATTTACATTAAAAAATTTTGTTACAGTAAAAGACACATCATCATTAGTCTCCCCTAAAATACTCCCTTTTGCTTTGAACTCAATTATCCCATCACTTTTGCCATTTTCTGAAGCAGCTCTAGAAGTCCTCTCTCATGCTTTTAGTTGCACTATTATGACTGCCCTGATGTCCTATATCTATTGAAAACTGTTACTGTTCATGGTCATTTTGACTTTGGGGAAAAGCTAGACGTCAGGCAGTGCCAGATCTGGTGAATAAGGTGGATGAAGACAAACCATAATGTTTTTATTTGGCAGAAGTTTATGTTAATAGTTTGTGTTCCATGACTTACAGCACATTTTAAAACACATCTGTCAACCATAGCTCACAACCCTCTGACTGCACTGAACAAGTGGAAACTTGTCACAAATGGTTACTAAGGTTAGACACACTGCTTCCCGTATCGAAGATCCCTGCCTTTTTTTGCAGGGCACTCGGCAGCAGCATTCACCATCACCATGTATTTTGATCACAACTCACATATTATAGTATCTTCTTTATCCAATCATCTACCGAAGAACACTGCTTCTTTCCTTGCCTTGGCTGCCATGAATAATGCTGCAGATACACTTGAAACCTGTATAATTTTACTAAACAATGTCGTGCCAGAAATTTAATAAAAATTAATTTAAAAAGAAGTACATGAGAACATCTACATAAGAGCTAATGTGGAGGTCACCAGAGGTCACAAGCAGGATTCTGATTATGGCAGGCAAAGACCTTCTCTCTCTGACAATAGGATGCCAATTGTATAAAAAAAGTGGGAGATAGGCATGCCAATAAGCAAAAAAAAAAAAACCAAAAACATTCTCTGATAATTTAGCATCACTCTATCCCAACACGTTGGATACAATACCTTCCTTGCTTTGTCAGATGAATTATAATTCATGCTCAAGACAGTATACATACTGTCTAAATGTCTAAAATGTTCACTCTTTTGCATCATCTTTCTTTCTATAACACTGGTTACTGTACCTTACAGGTGGCCTTTCTATAAATTAAGCATTGTTTGTCTACTTCTTGACTTCATTAAAATCCTGAAAACTCTGGTCTAACTAAATTTTGATAATGTCATATAGACTGAGCTAGGGTTAAAGGCAGTTTTAAACATTTTGTTTGTTTGTTTGTTTGTTTGTTTTTGTTTTTTATGAGGGACATTTAAGAATAAATGTCACAGATTTACCAAACAATCAAACAATTACAAATTTGAAGTGTGCTTAGCAGCTTCAAATTCAAACACACACACACTTATGGGAGTGGCTTTTGTTGTTGTTGTTGTTTGTTTTGTTTTTTATTGTTTTTGACAGAGAGAGAGAGACAGAGAGAGAACTGAACTGGGGGAACTCCCCAGTTCAGCACATGGGTCTGCACGGGCCGGAGCCGGGATTCGATCCTCGGCCCCTGGCACTGCAAAGTGAGCACTTAACCCACTGAGCCATCCTGGCTTCCCCACGTTGTTTTTTAATTACTTTTTTTTTGCAGATGACAAATGTCAACACAGGAGAGTATAACCTACAAATCTGCGTTATGAGCTTCCCAAATATAACAATAATATTCAACTGATAAGTAACATCATATTTAATTGTTGTATAAAGTGTAGTGATTCCTAAGAGGTTAACCTGAAAGCTGTGTTCTCATCATTCTAAGGAATAAAGGCAATAGAGAATCAGTGTTGTGTTATGTTAGAAAAGTTGTCATTGCAGTTACTTCTTTTCCAGGAGTATAATCTGGCCTGCAATTTCAAACAGGGCAACCAAATAATTCTCAGTGGTTTCACAAAATGAATGAAATGATAGGTTTCTTTCAGGTTGACCGCTGCAATTAAGTGCTTTAGGACTTTATCAGAGACTTTTGATTACCTTTCTACCAAAATAGATCAATTTATTTTTTGTCTTCTTCCTAATTTCCTATTAAAAAAAACTTGACACAGAAAGTAAGTGCTTATTCAAAGTTAATCTATTCTAGGGGATTATATGAATAAAACAGCACATAACTTCTGAAATCTAAGTCTAGTGCCTGCATTCTTTATCCCAGAAAAATGCCAGTGTCCTTGTTCTTATTCACTCTCTTATGTGGGACCAGGTACTAGAGAGATGTGGGAAGACATGGACTGACAGTGATATCTGGAGATAGATATCTCCAGATCTCTAAAAAAGCATTATACATTCTATATAAAAATGAGATTGACATTGATCTTAACCTTCAATAAGTACTGTTAAATTCACACACTAAGTAGTGTTAAATTCACACTCCTTCCTGCTTAATAAAGCCTGTTCATGAAGAACTGGGCAATGATGGAAAGAAGCCAGAGTTAAGAATTGGATATTCTCTATGTGCCCCTAATAGATCAGGGTTATGACCTTGGACATGTAATTTAATCTTTAGGAGACTCTTTTTCTACATCAGTAAAATCCAGACACTGCTCTGGTTTCCTTCCACCTTCAGCTTACTATGCTCATGTAATTATATGAGCAAATTTTTACATGATATATTATGCTTTCATTATCATAGAGTCACTCATAAATAAGGGGATGTGATAAATTATATTATTTCTTTAAAAAAAAAGGGAAAAGCCGGGACGGCTCAGCGGGTTGAGCGCTCGCTTTGAGGCCATGAGGACCGAGGATCGAATCCCGGCTCCGGCCCAGGCAGGACCCACGTGCTGAACTGGGGAGTTCCCACAGTTCGGTTCTCTAACTGTCTCTGTCTCTGTCTCTCTCTCTATCTGTCAAAAAGTAAAATAGAAATAACTATGCACT